>PVKM010046851.1:0-11573 GCA_004027735.1 Carollia perspicillata
CCAGCAACTGAGGCATAACCACTGGCATCCTGCTGGGAACCCTCCCCTCTCCCTTGAACTTTTCCCAGAGGCAAGGCCCATAAATATTCTGGACTTGCCGTTACCCAGTCAGCCATCCCTGACCAGAGGACATTGTCTTGCACACACCTATTACCCTGGACACCTGGGACACATCAGCAGGGTGACGTGCCCTCCCTGAGGGTCTGCCACACACCCTTAAAAACCCTCCTACCCTTTGCCTTGCTGGTGTGGTCCCTGGGACTCAGCCTCCTGGTCACAGGGTCCTGCCTGGAATTAAAGCCCTTGATTGGACCTTTCCGGCTCCCGGTCCTTTCTGAGCCGCCTTGGCTACCTGACGAAGTCCACTAATGAGAAAGAAGAAGAAAGGTTTAACACAGGGAGACAAGGTGCCCAGTGCCCACCTCTGAACCAGAGGTCTGAAAACTCCTGTGAAAGGCCTGACAGTAAACGTGTCCGGGCTCTCGGGCAACGCAGATCTCGGTGGCCACCGCTGGATTCCAACCCCATAAGGCAACGCCGGCCTTAGATGGCACGTCAATTAATGAGTATAATGTCACAATAAAATTTTATTTATGGACACTAAAATTTGACTTTCATGTAATTTTCAAAGATCATGAAATGTTATCCGGCTTTTGATTTTTTTTTTTCAACCATTTCACGAAGCAAAGTAATCTTCAGCTCATGGGCTGTATACGCAAAAGCCAGGCAGCGAGCAGCTTGGAACCCACACACAGGCCTAGTCTGCTGGCCCTTACTCTAAACCACTCCCAGGCTGCTCACAAACAGTGAGATTTTGAAAGACGGTGGACGTAGAATTCCGAAATGAAGGAGATTCACCTGAATGTGCTGGGGTTTGTATAAAATCACATAGAGAAAGTAGAGCCATTTAAACATTGGTGTGGTGACAGAGGAAACCGGTGACCAGCCATGAAGCAGTAAAACTAAGAGGAAGTGTTCTGTTACCCAGTTAGCTGGCTGCAATGTATCGTTTACAAGACGATGCGAGAGACAAGAGGACAATTACTTTTAAGCATCAGAAACATTCAGAAACAGATAGTTCAGAAATATTACATCAGTCATCTAAAGCCTAGCTGCACCTCTCTCCTTCAACTAAAATGGCGATTAAATAATTCTTTTTAAAAACGAATTCTTTCTAAATAAGCTGATTCAAATGCTTCATGCTCCATTGTTAAAATGTACCCCAATAGTTAAAATGTACATAAAAATAGAGAAAACAGATCTGCATTTCTATTTTCCATCTGCATCAAAAGACTGAAGGAGATTCCATTTCTGTCAAAGCGGATTTTTTTCTCCCTTCACAAGAATTCCTGCTTGCAGCTCAGGATGCTGAAGGCGCTGGAGCAAAGGGCACAACTGTGAGGGTGAGAGGGTGAGAGGGATGTAAACCTTTTATCCTTGCTTGGCCTTATGCTTCCCCATAGCAGTCCCCAACCTTTTCGGCACAAAGGATTTGATTTCCGTGGAAGACAATTTTTTCCGTGGTGTGAGGTGGGGAGGATAGTTTGAATGATTCAAGTGCATTATACACAAGCTCACCTCCTGCTGTGTGGCCAGGTCCTAAGGGGCCCTGACCAGTACCAGCCCATGGCCTGCAGGTTGGGAACCTCTGCTTCCCCCTATCTTTATGAAAGCTGCACAGAGTTCTTCACCTTTCTCAAGGGCTAACCCAACCTCCTCGCCTGCTTCTCTCCAGCTTTCCTCTCTGCTGGTGACCTTGTTTTTTTGTCCATAAAGAAATTGAAGCCCTTAGGAAGTACAGCCTTCAACTTCCTGCCTTCTGAGTGATAAGCCTTGGAACTCAATTCACTCTTCATTCAAGTCCCAGAAGCTGAAATGTCCCATTGTCTTGTTTCAGAGCCTCCACCTGTGACCGTGATCCCATCCTCCCGCCCGGTCTCTGGAGCATGAACTTTTTTCCATTTCTTGCTCTCTCTCAGCCGTATGTTGAAATGCCCCCTTTGCCCTGCTCCTTTTGCACAGGCTGCAAACACACCTGGCTCCTTCCCACATTGAAAACGGATTTATAAACTCTGATCCTCTCCACCTGGTGTCACCCTTCAGCTACCTCCCTATATCTCACCAAGCCTTCACATCAGTCCCACAGAGCAATCGGCTCTCTCTGTCCACACCCTTGCTCCCACTCACTCATCCTGAGCCCTCCTCGGTTCACCTTGGCACTGAACTATGTCAGGCAGGTATCCCCAATCACCTTTCCTCCCTTGCATTGCATATAATTTTATTGCTATATTAATAAAAATGATAAGCATAATCCCCTATGTTTTAATTCTTTAAAGGTTTAATTATACTATCTTTTAACTTTCATTAAATAATTTTAAACAAAAAACGAAATTGTGATATACCCTCATAAAGCTTCTGATAAAATGTTGCACAATGAGAATACAAGTCAATTTTTATATGTTTAGGATAAGTAGGGGTCTAAATTGACCCAATTTTGGTCCATACTAGTTTTAACATAAAAGACACTTAATCTCTCAGAACTCCTGTGCTGTAAATACAAAGACAATTTATTTCCTTGCTTTTTTGAATTCCTCCTTTTTGTCTGTTTTTAGTCATTATGATAAATCATCAAAAATGTAGGAAATGAAAGTCTTTTCATACTCTGACATCCCCCAAACAACCATTATTATAATTGCCACTAGTCCTCCCAGACCTTCATCCTGATACAACATTCATGATGAATATGTGTGACCTAGTTTCAAAGTCTAATTAGTTCCTCCAGTTCTCATTTTATTTGACAGCTCCTTAACATTTGACGCAATCGATTCCTCCTTTCCTTTCGAAACTCTCCCTTCTCCTATTCAATAACATTGATCTAAAACACTTAAACTCTTTTCTTCCTTCAGCACCATATTTCAAACAGTGACCAAAATCTGCAAATGCTACGACCTGACTATTTCTCTTAAAGAATTAGTTTTGACAGTCATTCTATGTCAGCTGGACAGCTACATTAAACTTATATTCCTGTACATCACTAATATTATTTTATACTGTTACTAACATATTTTTCTAGTGAAATATGATCATGTCACTTGTCCAACTGAAGTCCTCCAGTGGTTTCCTTGTGCCTACAGGATGAAATGCATACTCATCAGCACAAAAAGTAAGACCCTACGTGATCTGGTCCCTTGCTAACTTGTCGTCGTTACTTTTCACCAAGCCACCCATTCCGACCTCATGATCCAGTAAATACTAACCTATACCTTCCTGAACTTCTTCTTCCTTCTACCTGAATTGCCACCATCATATCCTCTCCTTTCTAACTCCAGAGCTTCATTGATTAATATCTTTCGATACTTGATTTAAGCATGAGCATTTTGATGAAAACTTTGTTTTCTCCTTAACTTTTTTTTTAGATTTTATTTATTTATCTTTAGAGGGGAAGGGAAGGAGAGAGGGAGAGAAATATCAATGTATGATTGCCTCTCATGCGTGCCCCACTGGGAACTGGCCTGCAACCCAGGCATGTGCCCTGACTGGGAATTGAGCCGCGATTGTTTGGTTCACAGGCCCACGCTCAATCCACTGAGCTATGCCAGCCAGGACTGTTTTCTCCTTAACTTTCAGATAAAACTCTCCATTCCTGTTGTTTAGTTTCTTGTAATTTAAAAAAAAATTAAGCCTATCTGCACCTAAATGAACTATAAACTGCTTGAAGAAAACTAATAAGACTGAGCTCTTGCTATATCCTCAATAATAATTTTTAGGAATACTTTGCTTATCTTTCTCATAATTGAAACTATTTATTGAGTGTCTATGATTTTTTAGATATTACTGTAGACCTTTTATACACATCATCTCATCTAATACAATAATTCCACCTCTGTTTTACAGGATTAGGAACTGAGGAACTTGGATAATGTAAGCAATTCATTCAAAGTTGCACAGCTAGTAGATGTGAGGCCAGAATTCAAGTTCAAGCATGGCAGGGTCAACAACTGTGTTTTCTCCCACAAGGTTGCCCTTACTTAGCATTTGATATTGTTATTTACCCTGTTCTATGTGATTTGCTGTAATTTATGTCCCATCTTCTTTCAGCTTGAGAAATTATTCAATCTGCAATCTTTCTTTTTACAAATCAGTCTGCCTATATGAAAATCAAGAGAGACGGGCACCTTATTAAGAAATTCAGGATTGTAGATTGTTTTATCCACTTTTAAAAGAAAATATAAAACCAGTGAATTCTGGGAGAGTTCACATAGGTAAGATCCTCTAAGTGTATCCTGTATGCCTTCAGAAAGCTTTTGCAGATGTGAAGGAAACAGGTCTTCACCCAGCCACACTAATTTTATACTTCCCCCATTCTACCAAGCAGGACAGTGCAAATTTACTAAGCTATGTGTTACTCTGGTTATTTCAGTAAGTTGTGATGTCATTATAAAATAACTGTCCATGTTCTACATGTAATCCTGACAGTCTATGTATGTCCTAACTTGGTCCTAATTTGTTCACCATTATTTTACAGAAGAGTAGCTAAGGCACTTGTAAATGGAGTATTTGTAAGTGGCTTATGTCCTAATTTTGAGCACTTTGAAGTTTGTAAAGTAATTAAAGCCTCAGAAACCTATCTTTACCATCTTCTTGGTGGTTGATTAATGTTCACTAAGTATAAATTCTCTACAATTACGTATTAGCTCACCAATATTTCTGGTCTATTTAAATCATTCATAATATTTCTGTATATCTACACTTCCGTCTTGAACCTTAACACTCCAGCATGGACATTGAAGGTATTAATCTCTGTGATGCCAAGGGAAAGATAAGGACGCATTTATATTTGCAAATGGGAACTGCATATAGAATGGTCAATTTCCATAGATAATCATATCAATGTGCTAACAGAACACCAATTATGAACAAAGCATGAAATGTATTCTGTAAATTCAGCACTAAAACAATCCACTTTATTCACAAATATATAGTTAATTTCTTTAAAATATAAAATGCAAAGGAAGTTAGCGATCATTCTTTTATTCCTAAAAGAAAAGTTGACTATGTTGTGTGTGAACTCAAATTTAAGGCATAAAGTAAGCTCTGCAGTGTAAAGAGGAAAAGTGCAGCCAGCAGACACAGTGGATCTAATCAAGGCTTGTGAAACTATAGTTTTTTATATATAACTTCACCGCTTTGCCTCAGGAGTAGCAATTTCATTCTAGAGAGGCAGTATACTTTGCCAGAATAATTTGTTTACCATTATTGATCTAAAGGAATCATTAAAAATGTCATATCCTTAAAAATAGGCCTCAACAGTCACTAAATAATATTTTAGGTATATTTGACTTGTAATCCAATATCTAACGTACCGAGCAATGGCTGAGCATTCACTAAATGCCTACTATGTGACTGGAATTTCCAGACAAATGTTTCTGACTACTTTCCATTACTTTATGTCAAGTTCTAATTTTCTTTAATGTTGACTGAATGTCATCTTAACAGAAACCAACAGAGTCAAAATGCCTTGGGGGTTAAAACATTAGGAACAAATATCCTGCTTTGATCAATCATTGTGCAACGGCTGACTTCACTATATATTACAAATCTTACTATCCCAGATATTTCAGTTTGGGGAGTGGAGAGGTAAGGGATTATGGGAGGAGACTATAACACAGAGCAAGATGCAATCTTATGTGTTACTTGGGTACTCTCAAATCATTGGTCTTCAGTTTGACTGAGCAAGAAATTCTGAAATTCTGAAATTCTTTCAAGATTGAATTCCATTCAAGATGGTGGTGTAGGCTAACATGACTTGCTTCCTCATACAACCATGTCAAAATTACAACTAAACTACAGAACATCCGTTATTCAGAACCTGCAGAGATCAAACTGAACGAAAGTTCTACAACTACAGAATTAAAAAAGAAACCACATAGAGACTGGTAGGAGGGGCAGAGATGCAGAATGGGCTGGCCCCACACCCACATGTGACAGATAAAAATCAAGAGGAATATCTGGAGCAAGGGGTTCCAGCCCCACAGCAGGCCTCTGCAGTCCAGTGTTCCAGTGCCAGGAAGATGAGTCCCTATAACTTCTGGCTATAAAAACAGGTGAGGATTGTGACTGTAAAGACAAGCTGCAAAAGTCCTAGGAAGTTCCTCTTAAAGGGTCCACGCACAGACTTACTTGGACTCACCTCTTGTGAGCTCCAAGACTGGGGCAGCATCTTGAAAGGTACCAGAAGCAGACGGGGAGAAACTGGAGTGTCTAGCATCAGGGCGAGAGCTGGGGAGCAGCTTTCTCCTGGACAGAAGTATTGGCAGAGACCACTGTTCCTTTTCTGAGCCCTGCCCCTACAGAGTGGGCAGGCAAGTGACACAGATAAGACTCCATCAGCCTAGCTCATACTGTTTGCTCCACCCTGGTAACTACCTGAGGCTCTGCACCACCCAATTTTGGGGCCCACCTGAGCTGTTTCCAGTGGCTTTTCCATAAGGCTTGTCTTTGCTCATGCTTCAGATTTTCCTAAATTCTCTCAAACAAGCAGCATCTGGCCTCAACAAGCCCTGTACCTCTTGCTAAGTTTCCCCAGACCTGGCAGCCTTGGTTCACAACATGGCCTTGCTTGGGCACCTCCAAGCTCAGCACAAGTGCAGCCATCTGCAGATCACTTTGTAACTTAAACCAGGTGGCACTGGACAGAGCACAGGCAGTGGCTGACCTTGGCCTGTACCTCTTATGAGGCCCCAGAGCCAGCACACCTAGTGGACAGCTACAGACCATGTCAGAGCACCACCTTCCAACCTCCTCCACAAGCAACACACTCAAGGGGCAGACTTAGTGGACACCAGGGCCCTGCTGAAGTAAGTCCTGATCTGTGAAGTAGGCCCCTGCACAACTGATCCTCCACGATGGTCAGAGTTTGGTGGTCAGTGATCACAGTCAGTCCTTGCAGCTGATCAAGCTAGGTAAATCCCTCCCATTTTCCTGCCAACAGCAATCAAAGCTAAACTACAAGAGGAGGATGTACACAGCCAACACAGTGGGTACACCTCAAGTACCCGGCTTAGGAAAAGGCTGTGCCACCGAACTCTACAGGACACTGAGTATATTAGTCACTCTTGCAAGCCAGGGAGTCATAGAAGTTCTACCTAATACACAGGGAGGCTGACAAAGTAAAGAGACAAAGAAACATGCCCAAGTGAAAGAACAAAACAAAACTTCAGAAAAAAAAACTAAACAAAATGGAGACAAGCAATGTACTAGATGTAGAGTACAAAACACTGGTTATAAGGTTGCTCAGTGAACTTGGGGGAAGAGTAGATGAACTCAGAGAGAATTTAAACAGCATTAAAAAGTCATGAAAACCATAAGAAATGAACCAATCAGAAATGAAGGATACACTAACTAAAATGAAGAATAGTGTACAGGGAATCAAGGGTAGAGTGGATAAAGGCAAGAATCAAATCAGTGATTTAGAATATAAGGAAACAAAAAACACCCTATCAGAACAAGAAAAAGAAAAAACAATCCCCCCAAAATGAGGATGGCATAAGGAGCCTCTGGGACAACCTCAAGTGTATCAACATTCACATCAAGGGGGTGCTGGAAGAAGAAGAGACCAAGCAAAAATTGAAGACCCATTTGAAAAAATAACAACAGAAAACTTCCCTGACTTGGTGAAGAAAATAGATATACAAGTCCTAAAAACACAGACAGTCCCAAACAAGATGAATTCAAGGTGACCTCACCAAGGCACATCATAATTAAAATGCTGAAGGTTAAAGACAAAGAGAGAACCTTAAAAGCAGCAAAAGGAAAGCAGTTAGTTACTTGACTAGCTGCTGATTTCTCAGCTGATTTCTCAAGAGAAACTCTGGAGGCTAGAGGAATTGGCAAGAAACATTCAAAGTAATGAAAAGCAAGAACATACAACCAAGATTACTCTATCAGAGTCCCATAAGACTATCAGCTGATTTCTCAAAAGAAACGCTGGAGGCTAAAGGATTTGGCAAGAAACATTCAAAGTGATGAAAAGCAAGAACATACAACCGAGATTACTCTCTCAGCAAAGATGTCATTTAGAATCAAAAGACAGATGAAGAGCTTCCAAGACAAGAAAAAGCTAAAGAAGTTAATCACCACCAACTTACTATTATATGAAATGTTAAAGGGTCTTCTTTAAGAAGAAGAAGAAAAAATATATAAACAACAAAATGGCAGTAAATACATATATATCAATAAATGAATAAAAAACCAGAATAAACAAACAAGCTGAACAGAATAGAATCAAAGATACAGAGAACATTTTGATATTTGCCAGATGGGAGGGATATCGGGGGAATGGATGAAAAAGGTGAAGGGATTAAGAAGTACAAATTGATTGTTACAGACTACTCATGAGGATGTAAAGTACAGCATAGGGAATATAGTAGCCAAGAATATATATGCATGACCCATGGGCATGCATGGGAATTGTCTGAAGGAGTTGCAGGTTGTGAGTGGAGGGTGACAGAAGGAGAAAAATTGGGACAACTGTAATAGCATAAACAGTAAAATATAATTTAAATTAAAAAAGGAATTCTGAAATAAAATAATTTTAAAAGCCTGAACTAAAGTCTCAAGTATCCTTTTTATAGAGTCTACTTCATAAGTTTCATTCAACACTTACCATCAAATATTTTATTTCCAGATCAACAATTCTAGAGACACTTTTCTTAGTGCATGGCAAAAACAAATCCTGCACTTTTTAGAGACCTAATTTTAAGAAATTATTTTACACGCTGAGTAGGAAAAGATTCACATCTCCTATGTGTTTCTCCTTTACTCTCACACTACTACCACACTCACAAAACTTCTGACAGATATGTGGGGTATTTTTCCCACACTAAGCAATTCTCTATGAAACCATCTGGGTGCCCTACAATTCAACTAAATTCTAACACTAACCAGTATTAGTACAGGCCCCCAGATTGATGGTCAGTCACACAAGGTTGTCCCCCTCCCCCATTTCAGATGCCAATGACAAGTAGTAGGTCCCCAGGTTACCCACAACTTCTGCCCAATTTGACTACAAATAGGAGGTTCCCATGGCCCTCCTCCTGGATTCCATTATTTGCTATAATGGCTCACAGAACTCGGGGAAACACTCATATTTACCCATTTATTGTATAATATATGACATGATAAAGGATACAGATGAACAGCCACATGAAGAGGTACATAAAGCGAGGTCCACAAGGATTCCTAGCTTAGGAATTTTTGTCTCCATGGAGTTGGCATACACTGCCTTCCTGACATGTAGATGTGTTCACCAGCTTTCCAAACTTCGTACTTTGGAGATTTTTTCAGAAGCTTCATTGTAGGCATCATGGATCATTAATTCCTCTTCCAACCACTCTCCCTTCTCCTGAGAATGAGAAGTTGAATCAAAAGTTCCAAGCTTCTAAGTACAGTTTTGTTTTTCATGGGCAGAAGTCCACCTTAGTGGTCTTATTCCAACCAAGACACTGCTATCTCAGTAAATATCAAGGCAGTTAGGAGTTCAGTGTAAGAAACCACGGTCAAGGACTAAATTTTAGAAGAAAAGATGCTCTTAGTGCTCTTATCATGTAGGAAATTACAAGGGTGTTAGGAGTTCTGTGTCAGGAAACAGAGGTAGAAAGCAACACAAATATTTCTTGTCATTTTACATGTGCCTAAATGCATTATTTTTAAGCCCTAGATTCATCAACTGACATTTATACAATTCATACTAATTCTTAACCACAGCTTCAAAAATAACAGGTAGAGAACATTTATTCTGTTCCTGGCACTATACTATGAGCTTTCCCTCTAACTGCATCTTTCAAATCCTGGAAGAACCATGTGAAATTGTTATTAATACAACCCCCATTTTACAAATAAGAAAACAGCCAAAGGCACAGAGATGATTTAAATTTAAAATTTGGACTCAAGAAATCTGGATTCACAGCCCACGCTGTTAATCAATATATTATTCTCTCTAATTGCAATCCTATAGCCAAATGAATAATATATAAAGTGAAGAAGTTTCATAGATGATAGATAGATAGATAGATAGATAGATAGATAGATAGATAGATAGATAGATAGATGATAGATAGATGTCTTATAGGACTTCAAATTTTTTAGAAATTTCTACCATGCATGAGCTCAAGTGAGTTTGCCAGGACCTCTGGTCAAATACTAGTCCTATACTTTATAATTAATAATATACTTGAGCAAATATTCAGTATCTGCACCCTTCTCACTAAATATTTTCTGTTCTATGTGTAGTTTACCTGGACAAAATTAATATTGCAAGTGAAAATGTTAGTAACAATTTTTAAATCTATTTACATTTATTAATTAATAAATGTAAAACTATGTAATCCAAATATTCATTCCAGAAAAATTACTTTTTCAAATCCAAGAATAAGCTTTGTTTAAAGAGAACTAAAAGAACCTAGTTCCACCTAATAAGTATGAGAATTATAATAACCAATATTAGAAGCATCTGAAAAATTATTAAAAATTAACCATCAATGTGAGTTTTAGCTGGGTCTGGTGACCCCCAAACTTATTAAAGGATTTTATACGTGGGGAATTTTTCCTATCAGTTCTATATCTTGGATCTCTGTTTCAAAACCTCATTGCCCTCTGCTAAAATTAATGACTAAACATTACAGACATCATCTAAATAGTAGGTCAAAGTGTGGTCTTGGGCCCCGCCCCCCATAACCCTGTCTGGGAGTCTGATAGGTCAAAATCTACTGAGACATACTTGCATTTTTCACTTTCATATGCACTGTGGAGTTTACAGAAGCTACATATTGTGTGATACAACAACAAACTTGTGTAGCAGGTAACAACAGATCTCAACTATCTCCTATTAGCCAGACATTTAAAGGGAATTATAAAAATTTAAAACAGTGTCTCCATTCTCACCAGTTTTGTTTTGAAAACTATAATTCTTTTTGATAAAAGTGTTATTTCTGTTAAGAAGCAATGGGTGTATTATCTTAAAATTAGTAAACACATTTATTTAATTTTCTGTTTCAATCACTAATATAGTAAATATAAATGGATATTATACACATAAACAGAAGCTCTTTGTAGTCCTCAATAATTTTTTTAGAGTAAATAGGGGTTTTAAGACAACAAAGTTTGAGAACCACTGATGCAAAGGATCTATAATCTATTCTACTCTATTCTCACTCTTAATATTCTTTGTACTTAGTTTGCTGCCCCTTAACATTCTTGGCATATTGTTCCACTTTAGGTTGTCTGTTACCTTACAAAATCTAAGACAGTAAAAAGCCTAGAGATTCTAACTTTTGAGCAGACAAAATAGTTTCTGTCTGTAATTCTATCTTAGTGAATGGCACACCGTACCATCACGGACCGCTAGGAGCTTTATTGGGTTTTTTTTGTTTTTGTTTTTTTTGTTTTTGTTTTTGTTTTTATCTTTAGAGAGGAAGGGAAGGAGAGAGGGAGAGAAACATCAATGTATGGTTGCCTCTCATGAGTCCCTGCTGGGAACTGGCCTGCAACCCAGGCATGTGTCCTGACTGGGAATC
>PVKM010046852.1:0-11603 GCA_004027735.1 Carollia perspicillata
GGATTCGGATTCAGTCTTTGGGCCTTGTGGTCTATAGGTAGTTTTTAATAATTACCTTTACCTTCCCAAACCTTTGAAAACATAGTATTACTAAGTTTATTGAAAGTTGTATTTTTAATTTTAACATAAATTGTATTTTAATCAGAATCTTCTGAAAAACTTGTTGTATTTTATATTTATTACATTTCTTTATATCAGTTTTCTCAAACAATTTTAATTACAGTTAAATATACTAGCCCCATACACTTATTGTGGATCGTTTCAAATTAATTCATTATAGAAGTGTTATATAATCAGTGCTCAGATCTCAGTATATTTATGAAATATGGTTATAATTCATCCTTACTGATTTGAAGAGGTAATAAAAATCAATGAAAAAAACCCTTTTTATATGTTCTGCAATTTACCTTCCAATATTTTCCCAAGGTTATGTGCATACATTATTGCCTAAGGCCAATCAGTGACGTCCCTCATGCACCAAACATTAAGCGGCAATCCTGATACCATACAGAAAGTTTGCAGTCTGTGGGTCCAGAACATCATGAGAGGATTTGTATTTGCTTTTTTTTCTGAACTCCTTTAAAGTGAAAATATATTTAACAAACAAAATTATGAAGCAGTAATATTAAAGCACATTGTGCACTTCATAAAAAGAGATTGTGTTAGTTTGTGTCCTGAAAATTCTACTTTATAACTTCATGTAAGACATTACATATTCTGTTCCCTTTCTTGGAGAGAATTTTATGTTCTATCTCGAAGGACAAGAGATCTCACCATATGGATTTTAGATAATGGAATAGCAAGGAAAGTGACTTTTGTCATCTTTGAAATAACTCTCAAAATCAGGTATTTTCTCCACTCAGTTGTCCCTGATTAAGATATGGATTAGACCCATTAAGGCAAATCTTAATATACATGTAGCTTATTAAATCTTTCTTGTTTTAAGACACTACTAAGATTTTGAGATTAATTTTTATTATGGAAAAATCTAGGCTACTATGAATTATTGTTTTTATATATTTTGTCCTCTCAACTTCTCCCTCATGGGTCCAGCATTTTCCTCTTCCTCACTTAAGAAATTTGTCTGTGAATAGAAACTATAAGATGTGCCTCATGTTAGAGGCCATAATAAAAAGCTTCCATTGTTAAGACTGATGTAACTCTGCTAATGGTGATGGTTCCATAAGTCTCCACTGAACAGTAGAAATCTCTGTCAGGTAATTTCCCACCAGGATATGATAAGTGTTAGTCTTTAACTGTTGATTTCAGGTTTGCCACTCAAATATGATTCTCACATTTCTGATAATTTATCTGTTCTATGTTTGGAAATGTATTACGTATGTACAAAGTGAAAGGTGCTAAAATATTGTAACACATATTTGTATATTTGTTTAATCCTTACACAGCTCTGTGAAGGATGTGCAGTGCATCTGTTGAACAGCTCTTACAGGTGAGGACACTGAGTGTACCCATCTCCATCTAGCCCTCCCTTGTACATTCCTCTGCCCTAAGACTAATTATAATTCTACCAAATCATTTACATCTTATCTTTTTTGTGTGTGCTAGACTTTGAGCTTCAATTAGACAGATCTTGACAATACTAAGTGTTCAATTACTATTTGCTGCATGAATCAATGGATTGGGAATAAAATTAATTAAACAAACAGGTTCATATTTTTAAGTGGTATGCGGTAAGTATGAAACTATGTGTGAGTCAATCCAACTTGTATATTTTTTTGCTTTTGAAGCCATCTTTGCCTGAGGACTATTTAATGACATACTAACCATGCATGTTTTCATACTTTTGCTATGTTATGTCCACTAAACTGAAATCTCAGAGAGACTGCACCTATTGAATGACTCAGTGCTGTCTTTTCACAACTCCAATATTTTATTTTATTATATTATTTTTGTTGTATTTTACCCATTATCATTCACATCTCCAATATTTTAAATGAGCATGATTTTTTTCCAGCTCTTATGTTGGAAAACATTTTATAAATATACTTGTATTAATTTGTTGGTAACTCAAGGTAACACAATGACTATCAATAATCATGTACGTCTTTATAGAAAAATATCTTAATCCAAATAAAGTGCTATTGAAGGAAAATTTCAGATGTATATGAACTGCTTAGTTTGTGAAATTGAGTTTTTAAATTATTTTGAAAGCACACTATAAAAAAGTATATATATATTTTGCTTTGTTTGTGTAATGTCCCTTCCATTATCACGTCTAATGTAAAGGAAAACTACAGCCTAAAGGGTTGAATCCAGGGTATCAACTTTTCATGAGAAAACCTCTGATTTTTTAACTGTCACTAAAGCTTTTTATTAAAAGATTTTCATATTAAACTTTATATTCAATTCGCAGTTTTTTTACATGAATAAATAGCACTTATTTTGTCATTTGTTCTTGAAAATTATGGTTTAGCATTTCAGGATTTTAATACATAAGCTTATATCACCAACAAAGGCTTTATATGAGGTCTAATCATATTTAGCGTTGTTTCAAATCTCAGTCACAACCATATAACATATTAAAATAAAGAAATATAACATATATAACTTCTACATTAGAGATTTATTTTTACTTATATGAAGATTAATAGCTGATAAGAAAAAGATAATCAGATTCTGCAATCTGCGATGGGGTGTTTTTCCTAAAGCTAAGACTATATATGTTTAATTTACAGGTATGGCCAATCTGACACATTGTGTAATATAAGCTTCATTGGGTTGGGATTTAAATAATTCGTACTCTGCAGTTTCCCCAACAAGGAATGTGTGACATATAGATTATAAATATTTGTTGAAAGAATGATCAAAATGGGTATCTGTTTAAGAAAGTTATTATTGTAGATGTTATTTATAGATATTTACTCATAGCTTTGTACAGGATGCTCTGTAACGAAGAAGGGAGGAAAAGTCTTCAAAACACTGGACTAACTAATATTGAAAAATAAATGTGAAAATGTGTTTAAAATTCAAGAAGCATCATGTTCTATTGTGTGTTTGGAACTTGAGGTGGAGGCAGGAGGCTAGAGCTGACATGATAGCATGTAAATGCCCCTGTGAACTGAATGGCAGGGGCGTCAAGCTAAGAATCAAGGTGAGGACTTATACTGGTATAGTCAGCAACAAATAGTAAAAAATGCAGAGAGGAATTTAAAAATTCCAAAGTTTCAAAGGCAGAGTCAGATTGAGAGTCAGGGGGAGAATTCAGATTAGAGGCAAAAATGATGCAGGTATAAGAACAGTTCAGGAAAGACTGAGGAGTGCACTGTGCAAGTGAAAAAAAAAAATCATGACAAATTTTGTAATCTGCCCCAGTAAAGGGCCATCATCAGGGGTTTGATCATGAGCTATCCTGTGGCCAAGCTATGGTGTTTGAACTTCTGTTGGATGACTATGGGGAGCTCTTGAAGATTTTCAGCTGGCGAGTGACTTGATTAGTCTGTGTTTTATAAAGGTCACTCTGGCAGCTGTGCAAAGTGTGCAGTTGAGAATAGCAGTAAACTTGGAGAACAGGATTTAGACTTTCCTAGAGTAATCAATGAAAACTTTAATAAACAAGAACAATAGTACCCAACATCCAGATCAATAAATAGAACTTAATAAAAAATAAGAATTTCTGATACAGAAATCAAACCAACAGGTTTCTTAATATGAGCAATTTAATTATGTACTTAAAAACCAGTAATGAGGGACTTCTGGCCAAGATAGAGGCATAGGTAGAAACACTGTGCCCCCTTGCACAACCAAAATAAGGGCAACAATTTACAAACAACAACAACAACAACAACAAAAAAAAAACCCAACCAGAACTGACATAGAATTAACTGTACAGAAGTCCAACAACCAAGGAGTTAAAATAGACACATTCATCCAGACCAGCAGTAGGAGGGGCAGAGTCAGGTAACCAGGAGAGTGGGTTCCCAGCAAAAAAAGTGGTGGCTTGTGGACTTTGGGAGCGCAAGGCAGCAGCTGATGGACTGTGGGCTTGCAAGACAGCAGTAGGGGGACCCTGGGCACGTGGTGGCAGAGGACAGAGTCAATCAAGTAGCAAGTTGTGTAGGGGCATAGCACAGCATGGTGTGCAAGGTGGCTGGTGGAGTAACTGGTCCCACATTCCTGCACAGATAAACCAGGTGAAACTGGGGAGCAAGAGAGGTCACTCAACCTGGGGCCCCAGTGTGGGGAAATCAAGCCTCAAAACACTGATTGAAAACACCTGTGGGTGTTGAGGTGCCAGGAGAGACCCCCAGTCTCACAGGATAGTTGATTGAAGAGACTCACAGAGTTCTAGAATGTACACAAACCCACACACATGGGAATCAGCACCAGAAGGGCCCAGTTTGCTTGGGGGAGGAGGGAGAAATGACTGAAGGCCAGCAGAGAGCAGACCAAGAGTGATTGTTCCCTCTCTGACCCCTCCCCCACATACAGCATCACAACCCTAAGGCTCTGCCCCTTATATATAACAGACACATCAAGACAAAAAAAAAATGGCCCAAATGGAAGAACAGATCAAAGCTCCAGAAAAAAACACAGCTAATCAGTAAAGAGATAGCCAACCCATCAGATGCACAGTTCAAAGCACTGGTGATCAGAATGTTCACAGAATTGGTTGAATATGGTTGCAAATTAAATGAAAAAATGAAGGCTATGCTAAGTGAAATAAAGGAAAATGTACAGGGAACCAATAGTGATGGGAAGGAACCTGGGACTCAAATCAATGGAGTGGACCAGAAGGAAGAAAGAAACAACTAAACAGAAAAGAATGAAGAAACAAGAATTCAAAAAAATGAGGAGAGGCTTAGGAACCTCCAGGACATCTTTAAATGTTCCAACATCTGAATTATAGGGGTACCAGATGGGGAAGAGGAAAAGCAACAAATGGAAAATTTATTTGAACAAATAATAAAGGAGAACTTCCCCAATCTGGCAAAGGAAATAGACTTCCAGGAAGTTCAGGAAGCTCAGAGAGTCCCAAAGAATCTGGACCCAATGAGGAACACACCAAGACACATCATAATTACTTTAGCCAAGATTAAAATGAAGGAGAGAATTCTAGATGCAGCAAGAGATAAGGGGACAGTTACCTACAAAGGAGTTCCCATCAGACTGTCAGCTGATTTCTCAAAAGAGACCTGACAGGCAAGAAGGGGCTGAAAAGAAGTATTCCAAGTCTTGAAAGGCAAGGACCTACATCCAAGATTGCTCTATCCAGCAAAGCTATCATTTAGAATGGAAGGGCAGATAAAGTGCTTCCCAGATAAGGTCAAGTTAAAGGAGTTCGTCATCATCAAGGCTTTATCATATGAAATGTTAAAGGGACTTATCTAAGAAAAAGAAGATAAAAAATATGAACAGAGAAAGGACAGCAAACTCATAGTTATTAACATCCACACCTAAGACAAAGACAAAAACAAACTAAGCAAACAATTAAAACTGGAAGAGAACAACAGAAATGAAGATTGCATAGAGGGCTAGCGACAGGGGAGTGGGAGGAGGAGAGAGGGGGAAAAGGTATAGAGAATAAGTATCATAGGTGTTAGGTAGGAAATAGATAGGGAGAGGGCAAGAATAGTATGGGAAATATAGAAACTAAAGAACTTATGACACATGGACATGAACTAAAGGGGGGAATATGGGTGAATGAAGGTCTGCAAAGTGGAGAAAATGGGACAACCGTAATAACATAATAAACTATATTAAAAATAGTAATGAATAAAATAAACTTGTTCTATGTCATAATTCTAGCTCTAATTTACAAGTTGCTTTAGATTGGATACAAAATTAATATTAAGAAAGGTATTTGAATTACTTGTAGAGAATTTGTTCATAAGATGTTCAAACTCTTTGATTATATATATAATATATGTTATATAAATAGTAATTATATATACATTATGGATTATATATAATATATATATATGTGTGCATCGACTATTTTTATACATATAGATATATTCAAATTATGTTTAATTAAAGACTTCAAAGTGACAGACTCCAAAACCTCCATGAGTAGACCATCTCTTCTTAAATCGTTAATCACTTTTCTTATATTAATAGAAAAACAGCATTTTTTATCCTTTGCCCATTGTTTCAGTACTTGTGCTGATGTTCAAAAAATGCTGCTTTAGAAATTAATCAGCTGATAATATCTTGAAAGAAGATGAAATATTTATTTTCCTTCCAAATATCTGTTCTTCAGTTACCCTTAGGTGACCTGTATATTTAAATATTTCAGTAACAACATGGATGGACCTTGTAAAAATCAGGCCAAGCAAAATAAGTTAGTCAGAAAAAGCTACAAACCCTATTATTTCACTCACATGTGGGATATAAAACCGAAAGTCATAGACACAGGTAACAGTATGGTGGTTGCCAGAGGGAAGGGAGTAGAGGGTATGCTAAACAGTGGAGGAGACCAGATATATGGTGACAGAAGATGATTTGACTTTGGGTGGTGGGCTCACTATGCAATATAGAGATCATGTAGTATCATAGTAATGTACACTTAAAACCCTTTATGACTCTATGAATGTCACCCCAATAAATTTAATAAAATTAAAAAAATTAAAAGAGGACTCACTATAGAAAAAAACTGCTCAGTCACACTGCATAATGATAACACAGGGACTAAATTTGCTGGCAAAAAGTGTTTCTTTTTGATACTTATGGCTGACAAATAGCAAAATTTTCTTAAGAAATTTTGCAATCGAGAAGCAAATGTCCATAATAATCTCAAAAATTCTTAACTAAAAAGTGGATTATAGTTCCTTCTCCTCCAAACAGTTAAGAAAATGTAATATTGTGACATGTTCTGCTTGGACAAGAATCCAGTATCTCTAGGCTTTCTTATGTAAAAATTAGTAATATAGAGCCCAAGTTTAATATTTTATTCTTTTAAAAAACTGTTTCCAAATGAAACAGCAAAAAAAAAATTAGACTCCTTCAAGAAAATAGCTCAGTTTTTCTTATGCTTAATTGAACTACATGTAAAACAAATCCAGGCTGAATGTACATAAGACTGAATTTGACATTTCAAACTAAGGTGACATATACAGATGCAATAATTTTACCTTTAATTTTGATCTTCCACTTAACCATTCACAACCTCCTTGCATGCTGTACAAAGAAAATGGACCCCATTTTCAAAGCTAAGTACTAGAATCACAAACATATCTTTTCTGAAGATTCAATATGCGAATGTGTTATCAGCATTGTTAAAAATGCAGTGAGTCTGTGGCTGAATGTGGTGTTAAATAAGGCCACAGCTTGCTAATTTGTACCACCTCTGGCAGATAAAGTAATAATTTTATCTTTTGAAAATTTTCTAAAATACTTCACATTTACAAAACTCAATTCACTTTTCAATAGAAATCAATAGTAAATTGAAACTATCTCATTTTAAAATTCAATTTGAGTAATTTTGCATCCTTTCTGCAAAATGATCTTTCAGTATATTATCTCAAGGAGTGATAAAAGTAATGGTAGGGTAATAAAAACAACTGGAACTTAATGAAAAGCTATGAGCAACTTCTTTGATACAACAGAATATTTTGTTTCCAACAGTATGCTACTAATACAATGATTAACACAAATGAATAAGAAATTCATTAAACACTGAAAAATAAAAATGTGCCATTTTAGATCTTCTATTAAATTGAGTGCATTAACAATAAAGTACTCATCCATTTTACTCTTAGATAAGGAATTCCAAATAAGTATATCTTTTTTAAAGACTATTTTTGAGCTAAAAAATTAAAATCGTGAACTCTGTGAAATCATTTGTATGCATCTAAGTAAAAAAGAAATAAATACCAAATTTAACACCAATTATTAGGATCTAAGATGGAATATGCTGACATTTTCTTCTTTATGTTGCCTCAAGGTATTTTGGGGAAATACCTTCAAAGACTCATTGTACTGTCCTAGACCCTATGGTTCTTGTGCATAAAAGAAACAATGTAATCTTTTCTTTTAGAAGATAACTAGTTAGTTATAAAATCATAAGCTGCAACACAACAAGAATGTTTAATGTTGAAAACAGGATACTCTTTGTTGTCTGGCAAGGACTTCACTGGTCCTCTTATACCACAGAAAGTCAAAGATTTCTACAACTTCTTAGCCATGGACAGATTGAGATTAGAAATTTTCTCTCTAAATGGTAAGCAATTTGGGGAGGCCAGTCTTCTTACATGGTCATGAAAAATATGGATGTATTTTACAGATCCTATCTTATATCATTTCTCCTTAGAAGTGACTACCACATACAGGCCCTCTAACTACATGTAGGAAGGACTGGAAAAATGATGCTATTATTTCTACAACTAGTAAGGGGTAATTAGGATGGCTTTAGGAGGGTTATAGCCTTCCAATTTCTCTTGTACTGCTTAGTCTTGTACTATTTCCCCATTCTCTAAAACACATACACACACATTTCAAATGGCACATAATGGGTGATACAATGTATCACTGCAATGCCCCCTTTAGTCCTCAGATGCTAAGCTGCTAAAACTTTTGCTTCTGAAGGACTGAGTTGAGTTACTTTGAAACTGTCCCTTTGAAACATCACTCTCTAATAATACAAATCCTCCAGAGAGCAGTCCATATCAAATGAGAGTCCGCAGTGTGGAGTGAAAAGGCTCAGCTCCATGACTTAAGATGGAGAATTACGACTAGGATCAAGCGAGATCTTTGTTACATCTGCATTGCTGTTCACTACCTACCTTTGCCCAATGCTACTTCTTTCACTTCTCATAGGTCTCAGTCCTGAGGCACTCCCTAGTACGCCTGCATGTGAATCTTTGTTTTCTCCCCAGGGAACTTTGACCTAGAGCAAATGATGTGAGACCTGGTCTAGGTAAGCAAACTTTAAAATGGGATTTGGAATTACATCATTCACTGGATCATAAAACAAGGACAATTTTTATGGGTAAAAGGTGCAACCTTGAATTCTTTGGCATCCTATAACAGTGCATTGTCTTGAGTATCATAAAATATAACTTACAAAATTCATGAGGGAATATAATAGTTTATTGTCATGCAAATATCCCTGTTCTTTCCATTGTGTATTCTTCCTTCCTAAATACTACAATATTTTCCCTTTTATTTTCTTTTTTCTTAAAGAACCATATTTAGCCAATCTTTAGTCATTCTGCTAATGATAGATTATTTTTATTTCCCTTTGCCTGAGAATGTCTTCATTTTTTCTTCATTTTAATGAGTTTTAGTAAATATAGAATTCATAGTTGATAGTTCCTTTTTCTGCAGAGTTTGAAAAACACTGTCTAACTTTCTTCTGGCTCTCATGGTTTTAGATGAAAATGCACAGTCATTTGAATTGATATCTTCTACAGCCAATACATTGTTTCTCCTTCCTTAAATCTCCTCTTTCAAGGGATGTCACCATGTTTAAGTTTAGCAGACAGGTTATGACCTACATTTTCACACTGCAATTCCAATGACAGTTTCATTTCAGAGGCTTTGGAGTGCTAGTTTTGTCTCTGTGATACCTGATGCTGCTCGGCCCCCACTGATCTCTGCTGGTGCTGCCCATAGGGGTAGAAGGGGTGTCCATGGCTGGGTCATCAGATTGCTCTTGGTGATGGATGATAATCTCATGCCTCAGGACCTAAGAGACTTTCCAGGCATGGATGCTTGTTTTGGTAGGTCTATCCTATGCATTCTACTGTTTCTGGGTGTGAAAGAGAAATCTCAGGTTCACAGAGACAAAGAGGCTCCCTGGATGGCTGAGTACCTCTTTTTGCCTGCTCTATCAATTTACCTCTTTGTTTCTCAGCAGAAAGGGAATCCTTAGCCTGGTGTGGAGAGAGAAGAAGGTGTTCCCTTGGTCATTCTCTTTGGCAGGTCTCCTAACTGATTCTCTTTTTCATTGGTATCAGCTTGCCTATCATTGTCAGAGGGACTCACATTCGATCCCGAAGGGGAATGTGCCTTCTGAGTTGCCTTTTGTTCCATCTAGGGGATCAGGACACACCAGATCTAGCTAACCTTCTTATGTTGGGTGAGAGTGTGCAAGACTCCTTGCTACTCTGTTAATCCTCCATCCTGATGTCCAAAATTACTTCTCTTTATTCTATGATTCACTCTGTGTTATTTCCAGAAATTATAGTTGTGCTTATCAAGTAGGAGTGGGGAGGAGCAAGGAGAAAAGCTCCATGTGACCTTGTGCAGCCTCCCAGGCCTCTATTACTGTTCAGTGGCACAGAACATTTTGTTTAGAACAACAAAGAAAGGTTTGCCTGCCTACAGGAAGGTGGTGTTTTCCATTGCACTGAAATCACTAAATATATGATTAGGTGGTTTCCTCATGAGGGCTTCTTATGTAAAATAAAAGACACCTCATCAGAAAATAATTTGACTTTGGGTGGTGTACACACCCCACGATAGACAGATCATATATCATAGAAATGTACACTTGAAACAATGTCACCCCAATACATTTAAGTTAAAACCCCCTGACAATAAAATGGAAAATATATCAGTTTAATGCAGAAAATGATGCTATACAAAGTTGCTTTACAAAGTGTTTCCATATGCCATCCTCACAGATGCCCAGAAATATAGGGAAATGTCAGTATACAGTAGCCTGCACCTACAGAAATGCAGGGTGCTTTTAATTCAAAGTTAAGACACAATTTTAAATTATTTCTGATGCATTTTTTTACAATCTAAGCCTTGAGTGTTCCCAGGTCTGTCTCTAGAGCTTGTCCAAAGACATGATTACCTATAGTCAATGTCTAATAGTAGTAGGTCCATCTGTCTTGCCTCATCATAGTGACAAGGATAAGCTAAACCACAGATAAATATGCAGTGATATAAGTTTGTCCATTGAGACTAAATGAATCTCTGGTAACTGGGAAGAAAAAAAGTCATAGGAAAGACTGAGAAATAAGGACTATAATAGCCAGATGATAGCAAACAGATGATTAAAGGATATTGGAGTCTGTAAAAAAGAAATATTGTTGTGCCAAAGCTATACTTTTGCTTTAAATGTTTGTTGTTTGATATTATGCTTATTAATGCTTCAAATGAAAAATGCACCATTGATAATCCTAAGATAAGGTTAGAACAGTGTGATGTTTAAAAATGTGTTAGAAAATTTGTAGCACAAACAAGGTTTAGATCTTGACATTTGCTCTTTAGCTTCATTCAGCTTCTCTTGCCACCAGCTGGCTAACAGTAGTTTCTTTATATCCAGAATAAGTGAGAGAATAAAATTGAACCAGACTTCATTGAACAATTACCTGAATGACTATGAAACAGACACAGGTGAGTTTCTTAAACACTATCTTTAGGCAACCTTGACAATTAGAGAGTGAAGGAAGAGGATATACTCATATTCCACCTGGAAACCTAGGGAGTAATGTAAACATTCACCTTCCTGAAATAGTTTATAGAATGCCTCTGCCAACAAATGGTCAAGGTAACCTTGACCTTTATTCCAGCTTTGTGGTTTCTGTCTCTTCAGCAAAACACAAGATGAGGCAGGGCTCAAACTTAAAAATGCTAAGCCAACCATTCTGTGAGGCTTCCCTTGAAATCTCTCTGGAGAAATATCACCTGTT
>PVKM010046853.1:0-11593 GCA_004027735.1 Carollia perspicillata
AAGCTCGTGCTCAGCCTGTGCTCAAGGGCTGGGGCAGGGGTAAAACTTTTCACCTGGGCAACTGTCCAGGTGGCTGTCTGCTAGGTCAGCCCTGCCTTTCTTAACTTCTTGGAACACAAGCCTAGGGTGGTTATGCAGTTATGGCTTTTCTAACCTTATTTTCTTAACACTAACTCCTTATGCTCATGCAGCTTTCTTTGTTCTCCACATTAAGCATCATGTACTTGTTTGCCTCCCGAATGTCTTCTTTGGAAAAACGTCTATTCATATCTTCTGCCCATTTTAAATAGGATTGTTTGTTTCCAAGCTATTGAGTTACACGAGTTTTGTATACATTTTAAATATTACCCCATTATTAGAGATATAATTTGTAAATATCTTCACCCATTCAGTAGGTTGCGTTTTTATTTCATTATGGTTTCCTTTGTTATGCATAGCTTTTTAGTTTAATGAAGTTCCACTTGTTTATTTTTGCTTGTGGTGTCAATTTCAGAAACTCATTACCAAGACCTGTGTTAAAAAGTGTACTGCCTTTTTTCATATAGGAGATTTGTGGTTTCAGGTCTTAGGTTAAAGTCTTTCATCTATTTTGAGCTAATTTTGTGTATAGTGTGAGAAAGTGGTCCAGTTTCATTCTTTTGCATGTAGCTGTCCAATTTTTCCCAACACCATTTACTGAACAGACTAGCCTTTCCTCATTGTATATTTTTGACACCTTTTTTGAAAGTTAATTGACCATATACATGTGGGTTTATTTCTGTGTTTTCTCTTCTGTTGTATTGATCTATGTGTCTGTTTTTATGTCAATGTCATACTGTTTTTTGCTTTTTTTTAATTTTATATGTATTTTTATTATTCAATTCTCCCCAATTTTCCCCCATTGCTCTCCCCTGCTCCCCAACCCACTCCCTCGGTCAACCCCCACCCTGTTGGCCATTACCATGGGTCCTTCATACATGCTCCTTGACTAGACCTCTCCCTTCTTTCCCCCATTCTCTCTCCCCTGCTTTCCCTCTGGTCACTGTCAGTTTGTTCCTTATTCCCATGTCTCTGATTCTATTTTGATCATTTGTATTTTTATTTTTAAGGGCATGTTTTTATTGTATTTTTTCCATTACCATTTATCCCCCTTATACCCTCTTCCATCTCCCTCCACCCCCTCCACCCTGAAATCACCACACTGTTGTCTGTTTCCTTGAGTTCTTTTTCTTTTTTGCTCAGTCCTACGGTCCCCAACCCCCTCCCCCAGAGCTGTCAGTCTGCTTTCTATCTATGAGTCTATGAGTCTGTCTCTATTTTTGTTAGTTCAGTTCATTTGTTACACTGTTTTAATTACTATAGGTTTGTAATATAGTTTGAAATCAGTGAGTATGATGCCTCCAGCTGTGTTCATTTTTTATTTCCCAGCTACAGTCTTCTTTCTCAAGATTACTTTGGCTGCTTGGGATTTTTTGTAGTTACATGCAAATTTTAGGATCGATTATTACATTTCTGTGAAAAATGCCATTGTAATTTTCATAGGGATTGCATTGAATCTGTATATTGCTTTGGATAATATGGACATTTTAACAATATTAATTCTTCCAATCCATAAACACAGAAATCTTTCCATTTATTTTCACCTTCTTCAGTTTCTTTCATAAACATCTTATGGTTTTCAAAGTACAGGTCTTTTACCTCCCTGGTTAATTTATTTCTAGGTATGTTTGTGTAAGTATAAATGGGATTTGTTCTTATTTTCTCTTTCACATAGATTGCTATTAATTAGGTATTGATTTTGTGTCCTCAACTTTACTGAATTTGTTTATTAGTTCTAACAGTTTTTTGATAGAGTCATTAAGATTGTCTATATATAATATTATATACTCTGCAAATAGTGACAGTTTACCTTTGTTTTTCTTCTTGCATAACTGATCTAGCTAGGACTTCCAATACTGTATTGAATAAAAGTGATGACAGGGGCATCTTTGTTTTGTTCCCGATTTTAGAGGAAAAGCTTTCAGGTTTTTATTGTTGAGTATGATGTTAGCTGTATGATGTATGGCCTGTAGTGTGATAGGTATGTTCCCTCTAAACCCACTTTTTTGATAGTTTTTATTGTAAAAGTTTGCTGCATTTGTTGAATGCTTTTTCTGCATCTATGGTTTCTGCATCATATGAGATAATCATATGGTTTTGATCCTTCATTCATTAATGTGGTGTTTCATATTGAGTAAGATTTAGATGTTGAATGATTCTTGTATACATGGAATGAATTTCACTTGATCATAGTGTATGCTCCTTTTAATGTATCATTGAATTTTTTTTGCTAATATTTGTTGAAGATTTTTGCATCAAAAATATTGGCCTTTCATTTTCTTTTCTAGTAGCATCCTTATTGGGTTTTGTTATGAGTGTAAATACTGACCTTGTAAAATGAGTTTGGAAGCATTCCCTCCTCTTGTATTTATTGGAAAAGTTTGAGAATGATTGATGTTTATTCTTCTTTGAATGTTTGGTAAAATTCACCAGTAAAGCTGTCTGGTCTTCAAATTTGTTTGTTGGAATATTCTGATTACTAATTTAATTTCCTTAATAATTGGTCTGCTCAGATTTTCTATTTCATCATAATTCAAAGTTGGTAGGTTTTCTGTTTCTAGGAATTTATATATTTCTCCTGAGTTGTCCAATTTCTTAGTGTATAAGTGTGTATAGTAGTCTCTTATGATCCTTTGCATTTCTGTGGTATCAATTGTAACATCTCCTCTTTCATTTCTGATTTTATTTAAGTGCTTACTCTTGGTGATTCTAGCTAAAGGTTTGTTAATTTTGTTTATTGTTTTTTAAAAATCAGTGCTTTGTTTCATTGATCGCTTCTTTTCTTTTTAGTTTCCATTTATTTCTGTTCTAATCTTTGTTATTTCCTTCCTTCTACCAACTTTGGACTTTGTTTATTCTTCTTCATGTAGTTTCTGGAAGTGTAAAGTTAGGTTTTTTATTTCAGATTTTTCTTGTTTCTTGAGGTAGGCATTAATCATTATGAACTCTCCTCTTAGAACTGCTTTTGCTATATCCCATATTTTTATTACGTTACATTTTCATTTTTGTTTGTCTCAAGGTATTTTTTTATTTCTCTTTTGATTTCTTCTTTGATCTATTGGTTATTCAGTAGCATGTTTTTAATCTTTACATATTACTGAATATTCTAGTTTGCTTCCTGTTTCTTACTGTTGTTTTGAAAAGGATGCTTTATATGATTTCAATCCTCTAAACTTTATTAAGAAATGTTTTGTGGCCTAATGTATGATCTCTCCTGGAGAATGTTTCCTGTGCTTTTGAGAAGAATGTGTGTTCTGCATTTGAATAGAATTTTCTAAATATTTGTTAAGTTCATCTGGCCTAATGTGTCTTTTAAGGTCCATGTTTCCTTATTAATTTCCTGTCTGAATCATCTTTCCACTGATGTAAGTGGGGAATTAAAGTCCCCTACTATTATTGTATTGTTGTCTATCAATGCTTTCAGGTCCATTAATATTTTCTTTATACATTTAGGTCCTTCTATATTAGGGACATAAATGTTTTAAAATGTTATATTCCTTTGTTGGTTTGACGTTTTTATCATTATGTAATGTTCATCTTTGTATCATTACTGATTTGTTTTAAAGTATTTTATCTTAAATAAATGTAGCTACTCCACTTTCTTTTGGTTTCCATTCGCATGTAATATCTGTTTCCATCCCTTCACTTTCAGTCTCTCTTTGTCCTTACTGCTAGAGTGAGTCTCTTTAAGGCAGCATATTGATGGGTCTTGTTTTTTTTCATTCATTCAGCTGCTCTAAGACTTTTTGTTTGGAGAGTTTAGTCCATTTACATGTATAGTAATTTTTAGTAAGTAAATTCTTATTTCCATTTTGTTCATTGTTTTCTGGTTGTTTTTGCAGTTTCTATTTGTTCTTCTCTAACTCTATTCTTTTTGTGGTTTGGTGACTTATATTACTTTATTTTTTATATATTTTCTATATGTTTTGCTTTGTGGTTACCATGAGGCTTACATGTAACAATTGAAGTTAGATCCTAATTTCCCAATTTAAAGTTCGACGTTTTTACTTTCCCACTGCTGATGTTATGTTTGGGTATTACATTTCACTTCTTTTTTATCTTATGTATCCCTTAGCTAATGATAGCTACAGTAAGTTTTACCACTTTTGTTTTTCAACCTCTAAACCTTCATTAATCTACTACCTTTACTATATAGTTACCTTTCCAATGAAATTTATTCTTTCATATGTGTTCTCAATACTAATTAGTGTTCTTTCTTTTCAGCTTAAAGAAGTCCCTTTAACATTTCTGACCAGATTAATGGTTGATGAACTCCTTTATCTTTGGCTTATATGGAAAACTTGATCTTTTCTTTAATTCTAAATGGTAACTTTCCTGGGTAGAGTATTTTTGGTTGGAAGTTCTTTTTCTCCCAATATTTTGAATACGTAATGCCACACCCTTCTGACCTGCAAAGTTTCTGCTGAAAAATCGGATGACAGTCTTATAGGGGTTCTCTTGTATGTGATATATTGATTTTCTCTTACCTTCTTGTTTTTAACTTTTGATATTCTAATTATAATGTGTTTTGGTGTGGGCCTCTTTGTTTATGATCTTGAAATCTCTTTTTCCTCTCTGGTGTCTGTCTTCAGTCTGCAGGTTCTCTGGTGCTGCAACAGGCCAAGGAGCTCTTTTTAAATTTTTTTTCTCAAAAAATCTGCAGACGTCCAAATTATGCCAGATTTCTACCAGTGCTCAGACTCAGGCAAGATGGGAATTAGTCCCTGAGGCAGCCTCCTGAAAAGTGGGAAAGTCAGACATACATTTCATTCTTCTCCCTCCTCCCCTATGCTAATAGAAAAGCCATGAATTAGGTATTTACTTCTAATCATGCTAAGCTGTACTGGCCTGGGAAAGGTGATACATGGGTGAGAAGAAATGTTTTTTCTAACCTGTTTCAGTGCAGCTGTTCTGGGCTTTAAGTATGCCTGGGTACTGCAGTTTCTTTCTGGAGTTCTCATAAAGCCTTTTTGGTCAGTGTTTTTGTGGGAAGTAAGGTCTGGGGCTTCCTATTTTGTTATTTTGCTCTATAGATAGTATTATAAAAGAAAGAATGCCATGATGGACGAGAGGGAGGGAAGGTAGCTGGAAGTTATGAAGACACAAGAGAATTTTTTTTAATGTAGCAAGAATTAGAACATGCTGCACACAGATGAGAATAAATCAGCTGAGAATGAGAAGCTGATGATGCTTTCCACTACAGTGGTGGTTTTCAAATGTTTTTGTGCATTAGAAACACACTGCAAGCTTGTGAAGACACATTGCTTAGGTCCATCCCAGAGTGTTGATTCAGTAGGTCTAGGATGAAACCCTAGAATCTGTATTTCTAATAGGTTCCCAGGTGATGCTGATACGGGTGGTTTAGTGACCACACTTTGAGGGCTACTGCTCTAGAGAAAGGAGGAAATGATGTCATTGAGAAGAATAGAGGGCTTGGATGCAGACAAGTGGGTTATTCTTTCTTGTATTTGCTATCTCGGACATAGTGAGGGTCAGCGTTGGTCAATCAAACAACTTAAGTGGCATGTTTTGTTGCATGGTTACAGAAACTGTAGGACTGATAGAAGAGCATTCATTTCATTTTCCTCCTTTATCTTTATGTCTGTTTATGTTCCTTTCAGATGTTGTTCATATGGGTGTAGAATACCAGGTCATTTATGCTTTTTACACCAGCTCAATTCACCCTCAGCTCTATGAAATTCCTCTTTCTTTGCCCAAAATTCTCACCTTTTTTTTTCCCACAGCCTTCTCAGATGCCTGTAAAGTCCTAGTCTTCTCAGGTAACAATTAGGAGCAGGTATAGTGATTTTTCTGACAGGACCAATGAGACTTGAGAGGAACTTTAGGGACATGTACCTTACCAGCTTGTCAACAGAGATTCCAACATTGGCCACATTTAAATTTTTGCAGCAATTCACACATCAGGGACACCAGGCCCCTGGTAAGCTCAGTAGAGTGCTAGAAGTTTCACAGACATGCCAACATCCCAGGGGTTTTAACGGAATCTGAATAATGCCTTCTCAACCCACTATAGGAGGATTTCATCAAACAGACTCACCACCCCCACCCACCATTATGGGATGATTAGATTAGACACACACACACAGATAAACACAGTAAACCTGCGATGTGCAAAGAAAAATGTCAAAATTTTCACACTTTAAAACTTAACAGGGAAAAGGTTTTTATAGAAAAAAATCAGCAACTTTTAGTTAAAAAAATCTCTCTCTCTACAGGATGCATCTGTTTAGGCATCTGTCTTCTCCTGTCAGATCTGCATGAATTAAAATTTTCAATATATTAAAGTCATATTCAAATTCTTTCAAGGTCCACGAGTGTGGAATGTACTGAACAGCTAACCACAGTGAATTGAAGTGGGAATGAAAGGAAATCCATTTTGAAGATTTATCCTCTCCTTTGATATAAAGAAAAAAGCGCAAATTCTAGGGTGGTGATAATGAAATTTCTTCCCCAGTCACATTCTCTATCATATAATCCAACTGTCTTAATCCTTTCCACTTTCTTTATACCCTCTGCTGTAGGCCTGGAGCCCTAACTATAGGGGTCAACCTGGGAAAGCCAGCATTAGAAAGAGAAAAGCAACACAAAGTGTTTCACATCAAAATAAAAATAAAGAAGAGGAGATGGGGTCAAGGTACGTTTGGAGTAAAAACTATATTAAAAAAGGTTTAATCTATCTCAAAGAATTTTAGGAGAAATAAGCAAGTTATAAATAATAATAATTATTGTACAAAGTATTAAATATAATTATAAAATATGACTATTTATACAATATCTATGTTCAAATTATAAACATATTTACATTATAAGCTAATGGTATTATTTTATTATACTTTATATCAACCCCTGTATAATTATATGATGATTATATATCAATCATAAAAGGTGCTTAAGTGCTCACAACAACATTAAGTAAAATAACTAAAAGAAGCATTTAAAATCAGCCTCAGAACGATGCACATTAAAGTTGAGTCCTAAGAAATGATCCTGAGGTTATTATTTGAGACATGTTTTTCTTTGCTACTTCTTTTTTCCCAGCTCATACCCCTGTTATAATGAGATGGACTATAGTCTTTATGGAGAAAAATAGGTGTTTTTAAAGTATAACTTTGAAGACCAGTTTTAGTTCTTTCCTAAATATCAGCATTAAAACACATTTCTAAGGTTAAAATTATCAGGGAAATTGAGGGGGTCAATTTGGAACACATCAAGCTTGACAGGTCTTTGAAAATTAAAATGCCCAAAGTAAACTCAGGTATTTACCATTAAACATCTTACTATGTGTAACACTCTGTGCAAGGCACTGAGAATGAAAGAAATGTGATTCCCGGACCTGTCCCCCAGGGAGCTTACAGTCTAGTTCACCAGATCGTGTGACGTCTGAATGGATGATCAATGTTAAACCAGTCAGTGTAGTGGACACGGAGTGTGAAGGTGTCGAAAATAAGAATTAGGGGTGGCAATTCACGTGCATAGGAGGAAAGGCAGAAAGTAATTTTGAAGATGTTACAAGTTACAGAAGGAATTAGTAGGCCAGAATTAAAACTGATTTTACTGGAGACCAGAATCCAACTCTTTAGAACTATGAGAAAATGGAAATGCAAAAGGCCAAGCCACCTGCAGTTCGTGTCAGTACTGAAGTAGCCCTGCTTCTGTTATCGACTTCATATTTCAAGGAGTTCCTCTACTTTTTAATTCTCATTTCTGTTTTTTGACTGCTTTGCTACAGGAGTGGCAAATAGATTTTAGGCCAGCTATTTACTATGTTTGGGTGGCCATAGTAAGTGGCTGCTTAGATTACTTGTTAAGAAGATTTCTGAGGCAGCATTTGAGCTTCAGCTAAGCCACCTTGAGAGCTATGCTTGATTATCAAAGTCTGTTGTGGACAGAGGAAGGGTTAGTTGTGATACCTGTGCTCTGCACTTACTGTCTTGTCTGTGAAATCCTGAGCAAGACACTGATGGCACAGTGAGAATCACAGCTACTGGGGATAGGTCCAAGATATGAAAAAGTAGTTCAGCATTTTATCACAGTAGGAGAAAGTGGTAGGATTGGGGAGCAGAATCTGGAGAGGAAACCATGGCCTGCTCTCTTACAAGTCCTGAGGAGAAAAGGGGATGATAATAATAGCGTATATACACATCACTTGACAGTTTACAAGACATTTATATTCATTATTTCATTTGATCCTCATAAGGGGCCAGATATGAATGCCAGCAGGCCCATATTAAAATAAGGAAATTGGGGCTTGGAGAAGAAAAAATTATCCATTCACAGTGCAGCTACAAAGAGGTGATAAAATAGAATAGGATGGAATGAGACTCTGACCTGTTTATTTTTATTCATTTCCTGCTTTTTCATCAAAACGTAGGTAGAATGGACTCTGGAGCTTGATTGCTCATGTTTGAATTCTTCTTCCACATCAACAGACTTGTGGTCTTAAGCAAGCTATGCAATCCTTTTGTGTCATTGTTTCCTCATCTGTAAAGTGGAGATGATGTTAGTAGTGACCCCACGAAAATGTGACGATTCCATTGGTCGGTAGACTGGCATTATACAGGGAGTGTAGCAATTGAGTTCGTTTTATTATTACCTTGTTTATTTCTTGTGCTTGTACTGGTCTTTTTTGCCGTTCATCGGGTAACTTTTCCTTTATTTAAACAAATTTTCTGATGATCAACAGAATATATGAATACTGGGAAAAACTGGTAAGATGCAGAAAACTGTAGAAAAGAGATTATTAAAATATCCTTAATTCTCTAGTACTTACATTTTAATCTAAATGGAGGAACACATCTGGAGGGGCTGTAGACTGGACATCAGTCATGGTGCAATATTGTGAGTTTTATAAAAAATACATTTTTGGTCATCTTAATGACCAAATATATATATATATCCCGAAGAGGATGGAGCTCAGGGGTCTTCCAGGTTAGTGAACATGTGGAGACTGGAGAAAGTAATGCATCTGGAGAAGGCAAGGGAGCTTTGAGCCTTTGCCCATATTCTCTGTCCTATACATCTCTTCCATCAGGCTGTTTCTGAGTTATATATAGCCTTTTACAATAAACAGGTGAAACTAGTAAGTAAATTGTTTCTCTGAGTTGCACGAGCTGTTTTAGAAAATTAATTGAACCCAAGAAGGGGTTATGGGAACCTCTGACTTATAGCCGGTCCATCAGAAGTACAGGTGAAAACCTGTACTTATAATTGGCATTTGGAATTAGAGGAGGTCATTGGAACCTCCAATCTATAGGTGATTGGTCAGAAGCAAAGGTGAGAGCTTGGGCTTGTGGCTGCATCTGAAATGTGTATGTGTTGGGGGTGGAGCACTCTTGTAGGACGGAGCCCTTAACCTGTAGAATCTGATGGTACCTGGATACTGTTAGAATTAAGTTGAATTCTCAGACATCCTGCTGGTATCTGAGAATTGTTAGTTGTATGGAGGGATCCTCCATCCCCACATGTTGGAATTAGACTTGGGAACTATTTTCACATGGTAATGAGAAAAAAACATTTCAAACAGAGTATATGATGCATGAATGTGAAGGGTGACATTGAAAATGTCAGATCTCAGTTAATTTCCATGAAATTTCCTTTACTCAGATTTGTAAGTCAAGAGAATTGTCATAATGTTATGCATCTAAGGCTACTCCCCCCAATCTTTACGTTATTTTCATTATTCGTTTGAACAAGATCACCTAGACATTTTGGTCAATTTCTTTTTAAAGTTTTTTCTCCTTTTTATTGAATATATTTGGGTGACATTGGTTAATAAAATCATACAGGTCTCAAGTGCCCAAGTCCACAACACATCATCTGTGCACTGTACTGTGCGTTCACCACCCACGTCAAGTCTCCTTCCGTCACCGTTTATAACCCCTATACCCTCTTCCACCTCTCCCCACTGCCCCGCTCCTTGATGACCACCACACTGTTGTCTGTGTCCATGAAATCTTTCTCTTTTTTGTTCAACCTCCTTCCCTGCTGCTGACCCGACAGCTATCAGCATGCTTTCTATTTCTGAGTCTGTCACTATTTCGCTTTTTAGTTCATTATAAGGCTATTTTTTTTTCAGTACAATTTTCTGTCTTTTTTTTTGACAGTTTTTAACAGTTTTTTACACAGTGCAGCTAATTTTAAATATAAACTGGTTATTAAAGCAGCCAGAATTTTTTCCCCTTTAACTCTAGAGTATTTGAGGATGATTCTGAAGGATTCCTCTGATGCTTGCTAGCATGGTAATCCTACCGCATGATATACACAACTTGGCTGAAGCAGGACTTTAATTTACTCCTAGGTTAAGGAGTGAAGCCTGTTAAATCACTAAGACGTTATGTCAAAATGCTTGCCTGCTACCCTTTAATAATCATGTGTGTTTTACAGGCCAGGGTTTTATACGAGGAAACAACTACTTCTTCTCGTTATCACATATTATTGAATCTAAGACATCGGTTGTAAAATTCACCAGTATTTTATAGGACATTAAGAAAATGCTGCCAAATAATCTTAAGAGACTATCAACTTTAAGATGCATCTCAAGTTCAGAGACAATAAAATATGAAAAATTAGCATCTTAGAACTGATGAACTATGTAATGTCTTTTCTAACTTGTGCAGAAATTCTTTGGGGATAGCATTTGAGCATTTGATTGTTTAAAGTTCATGGAGATCTTTTCTCGGCCTCACACTCTATGGACGGACTTCAGTTATGAATTTCTTATTTAAAATGGATGCCTGAATGTGGTCACACAAAGAACCCTTGTCATTATCCAATTCACAAGTTAGAATTACTGGGAATGATCTCCCGGCGAAACAGCCAAATGTGCTCAGCGGGTAAAAATAGAATTATGTTCTTTGATCCCTTTTGTGATTCTCAATCATCAGATGTCACATGGAGATAAACAAGATGCATGACACAGTCACCCCCACACAAACTGAACAGAAAATAAGCATTGTTGAATATATCTAGAGGGATAATCTCTGAGTGTAATTTCTGTTTTCACCCTGCTGCTAGAGGAAAGAGGAAATGAAGCTAACTCCTTTCTCTACTTTACATGCCTGTGATGGTTTATTTTATGTGTCAACTTGGTGGACTAAGGGACACCCAGATAACTGGTAAACATTATATCTGAGTGCTTCTGTGTGGGTGTTTCTAGAAGAGCCAGCTCCTCACAATAAATCTCTTTTTATGTCTCTAGATATCCTACTGATTGCCTGTCTCTGGAGAATCTGTACTAGTACACTGTCCAACAACGGAGAAGATCTTGCTCTGAGCGGGGATAGACAAGCTTTGGTTGTCAGGAGCCAAGAGAAATCTTCCACCTGGAACTCCATTGGGATTATTAGTCTCATCCTGGAAGTTAATGTTTCTGGGAGTAGGAGGGTTGTGAGTTGACAGGCTGTGGTTTGTTGCAAAATATATATACAATTGTTTACATTTGTATCCATGCCCTTTGCAATATGACTCTGCATCTAATTTCTACCTCTTGGCCTGG
>PVKM010046854.1:0-11595 GCA_004027735.1 Carollia perspicillata
CATGTTTCAAGACTAGAACAGACCCTTGCATTCCTTCTGGAGGAAGTTAGAAGTGTTACTAATATACTTCTCAAAGGAAGAGGTGATTGCAGACTATTTCTAGCCCCAGGACAAGTGACCACTTCCCAATTTAATCCTGCAGTGAGTTGGGAGGCAGATGAGGAGGCAAGGGGGTTAAAGCATGTGTCGAAGACCAGGAAGGCCAGCAGGGAGAAGTTCAGGCTCTCAGCACCATACTGTTGGGAACCGCTCTGCCTGGTTTCAGGAGCTGTAAACCCCCTGTGGCTAAGGCTAAGTGAGTGACCTTCAGGCTGTGAGGCTTTGTCTCCTTAGTGAAGAAGACAAAGCTTATCTCCCTGGCAGGAGCGCTGCTTCTGCTTCATCCATCTCTGGCCCCCAATGCTTGGTTGGTTAGTCAATGACGGGTAAGACCCCTCAGAGGAGGGGCAACCTAAGCCAGAAACCATCACTTGGGAGGCCCTCAAGGAAGGACTCGGGGGGCTGCAGGAAAGAGGGGGTGACGGACCCTCGCTCCCTGGCTATTCTGACATAGCCTGAGTCTTCATTCTGTTTGCAAAATGTGTCCTAATCTCTTGGCTGCCTTACTTCCGCTGGCTGACTTAAGCCTGAGACAATGCTGGTGATGGGTACCGCCCAGTGCTGGCAAGGGCGGGTTCCCTAGGGCAATCAGGCCTAACAAATATGCAAAATCCTGTGAAACCTGCTTTGTTTAGAACGCTCTCAATCAAATGATAAGGGTCCAAGAGAGAAGTAAGTTTGTTCCTCAAAGTTTTATGGCTCTTTAGCTATCTGACCCTGACTCAAAATAGGCCCTCAGAGTTCTGTGTTATCTATTGTTTAACCTTTACTGCCTGACAATGATTGATGAGCTTTACATGTATCGCTGTATGTCTCGAACCTAATACATACCATTGAGGTAAGGACTTGTGGCCTTTCTCCTTGAGAGGTTAGCCACCTTTCCTCCCCAAGTAGATCATGTCTTGGTAGTATTATTTTCATCCGTGATGGCTGGGGAGGGGTGAGGGCTCTGCGGGCGGAGCCCCCCCACACACACATACCATACTGTTCAGGAACTGTTTACACAAGGAAGAGTAACCAAGCCCAGGGCAAACAGACCAAGATCAGAGATTAAGGGCAGGGTCTTCAGTCTAATTAAGGAGGGTTCCTGTAACACACAGTCTGGGGATGAACAAACTTTCCTCTACCCTCAGGTTCTTTTGGCTGGTCTAACAATCCATTAGACATAAGGCAGATTAGCAAAAGAAAATAACCAAATTTAATACCTACCTGTGTATAGGAATCCCACATATATAGGAAGGTCAGAGACCTCACAGGCAGGAGAGGTTCAAAGTTAGAAAGGGAACATGGGTAAATAAGACATCCTTAGCTAGGGATAAGACAAGGTGCCTTGGGGCTCCAAAAGGTCATTGCGGCATGAGTCACCAACCCCCGGGCCTCTGACCCATTTCAGTCCAAGGCCTGTTACTCGCACTGGAATGCACAGCAGAAAGCGAGCTTGCATGCCATGCCTTTGAATCATCCCCAAACCATTCCCCACTCCCTGACCCTTGCCCCAGTCTGTGGAAAAATTGTCTTCCACTAAACCATCCCTGGTACCGAAAAGGCTGGGGACCACCGATTGCAGGATGATAAGAAGCACAGATACTTAGTAAATAGAAGTTTGTCCCACCCTATAAGTAGGTCAAAAGAGGTTATCTCTGATAATCGCTTATTATGGGCAAGGCCTGTAATTCAAATTCCAGGTAGTTAAGAGAGGGGAAGAAGATTCTCTTGAGACTGCGGTTAAAGTTGCCTTTAGCTCGAAACAGTCTGGAGACCACAGAGGCACATCTGGGGGTGACTCCTTCAGACCCCCACAGACCTCTGCACCACTGTGCCCTCCTCCATGAAGAACATTAACCCAATGTACCCCTTGGAATTGCTTTGAAGATTAGATTCTAATGTATAAACCACCTAAAAACAGGACCTGTGTCCTGTTCTCAACTGTGTATCTGGCACCTAGCACTCTGCTCAACACCAAATAAGTATTGTTGGTGTTTGTTTATTTATTTGTTTGTTTTTCTTTAAATAATTTCTTTGTTTTTTATGCAATTATTCATTTTTAATAGGTTTACATTTATATGTACCCTCTATCATTATGTACTTTATTTTTTGTATTTTAATTGTTGTTCAAGTATAGTTTCATTGAAAAACTTTTGAATAAATGAATGAATGGTGAATTTAAAATGTGTAGCACAGACCCTATTCATGGTAGATATTTAATGAAAATGTGTTGGCTGGACAGATATAGCACTCGATAAATAATAAATATTAATAACAACCCAGGGCTGATTTGTATAAGAAACACTCACCTGAGACAAGAAACCTAAATGACAGGCAAACTGCTTAGCATTCTCAGGAGTCCCTTCTCAGTAAAGCAGCTGACCTGAGAAAGCAAGGTGAGTGAAATCATATAAAAAGCACTTCTCTCTTACACTCCATATGAAACCACCACCCCCCCACACACAGCTGGGGCGCTGAGCACTGAAACTATACATAGGCCCCCACCACTCCTATGAGTTTAACGTTAGTGTCCCACTGTGCTCATTAGCGCGACTTCACTATTCCAGAAGACCCTGCCCAGACAAACAGTTAGATTCTTCCTAACAGGAATTTCCTGAAAAACCCACCGGCTCTTCAATGGGAACTATCAACAGACACTCTGTACCCACATGGTAAGATTCTTTGAATCCCTCACCTGAAAATCCTCCCCAGTCCTCGATAGCTGCACCACCATCCTTATCCAATCTGAATCACGCTCCTCACCCCGCTGCACTGAAAGACCCACCATAAACCAAGCTCCTGATTCCAAACCAATTTCGACCTTGGCTTCCCCTTGAAGCCACTGCCAAAGCTCTGGGCAGGTACAGTGTGGTGAGCAATAAACTCAGCTTTGCCTTTTCAATGGTCCTGCTGGTGCTCTCTGGGGAGGGTGCATGGACAAATAGAATCATGGAACCTAAGGTTTATGAAAGAACCTTAAGGCATCTGGTCCATCAAGGGCTGGGATCTGCTAGCTGGTCTCCTGACAGTCTTCGAGGCTGTGCTCAGACCACCTCCCCACCACCCCCACCCACTTCCTGTGAGGCAGTTCTATCTCTGCCCAGCAATCTCCTTGTGACTTCCCACAAATCAAGGTCCTGCCTCTAAAACTTCACCCAAGGATCAGCTGACAAAGAAACCACTAGGCCTGTGTCCTTGTAACTCTCTCTGAAGGCAGCCTGATTTCAAATGTCAGAGGCCTGCCCAGAAATCTCTTTATCTCCTCTTGCAGACAGGTTCAGGAGCTCCCACCATTAACGCCACCCCTTGGGAACAGTGATTCTGTGCCTTCCGTCCTGTGGGAACAGTGATGCTCTCCTGAAACCAGAAGGAAAGATATGTCCCCTCCTTTGTGTTAGGGTGATTCTGTATCTTCGGCCCTTTAGGAGCCCTGAAACTCTATCTAATGAAACCAGGGGAAAAGATAATATATTTGCGTCCCCTTGTGTTAAAGTCTGGGTGCAACTCTTCAAATGCAAATAATTTTTGAATGGGGAATACATGAAGCCTGCTCTACTCTTGACAGACAATTGCCTCCCTCCTCACCCAAAATGAACTAAGTAAGACTTGAATTCCAGGTGGTTTGAAAATATTTGATGGTTCTTCTTTTGCTATAGAAATAATGCATACTCATTGTACCACATTTAGAAGAGACACATTTTTTGAAAGCGAGACAGAAACAGAGAGACATCAGTTTGTTGTTCCACTTATTTATGCACTCATTAGTTGATTTTTGTATGTATGTGCCCTGACCAGGGACCTAACCTGAAACCTTGGCCACACCTGCCAAAGCTGAAACAGTTTTTAAAGGTCACCTGTTCTCTTTAATCTACATAAAGCTACCTCTGATCCTGTACATGTTTACCTGTTTATTGGTCATTTGTGTTTCTGCTGGTCCAAAAGACTTTTTCATGCCTGTGCTTCTTTTTCTACTAGAGTATTGTGGACAAAAAAAAAAGGGGGGTTTCTACAGAAAGTAACCTCACAGGTGCTCTGACCATAAATTCCTGAACGGGCAGGTCACAGTGTGCAGATGCACTCCAAGCATTTAACTTCTTCGGTAAAAGGTTGATCTTTGCCTGAAGCAAGTCCTGCCTGTCGCTTGTGCGCATCCAGAGATGTTAACACCCCTTGGAAATAAGCATAACCAGCCTCCAGAAAGCACATAATCTCTGCTAACTCCCCTGGGATCCAACACCCACCTTGCTTTCTTCCACTTTCATGCAATCTGCATTACCTCCCTTGACTTTTTGATTTGTCTCTATGCTGTATTTCTTTCTTAATTTTAAATGCATAAAAGAAACCGCAAAATCGTTATTCTCCGGAGCATTTGAGATCTCGCTTCCTGGCAACTGTTATCGATTTTGGGCCAAATAAACTTGTAAAAATTCTCTGCAGGTTTGGATATATCTTACATCAAGGATATTCAGTTTTCTCTCTACTAAGTTGTAAGAGCTATTTACCCATTAGGATATTCATCGTTGTTCTGTTCCGCATGTTGTACAACTTCCTGAAGTTTAATGGGCAATGGAGGTGACAGGTCTGGACCCGTGGTACCAGAGGAAGGGTACGGCTGGGGAAGTGTCCACAGAGGTAGGTCCTGGGGGGGATGGGGGAATGAAAGCCTGGTAATACACTGGGAGAGAAAACACATAAAAACAAAGATCCAAGTACAAAGACTCAAGGCAGACGAGGGCCTTCTTTTTCGAAGAAACTGTATACAGAGCAAGGGGAGTGTCTAAACGAACAGACTGGTCCAAAAGGAATGGGTGGAGCTCCTTTTGATTTGTCTAAAGAGTGATCAACTTTTCAACTTAGAGGGAAAACAAGACCACTTGGAGATTTTAGAAGTGGGAGAGAGGGTGTCCCTAAAACCCCGAATAAAGCGGCAAATCCTCTTCCAAACAGACACACTTCCCTTCTGTACGTCCTTCTCACGCTCCCAGAGACTCCCTCGTGGATTTCAGACCCCCTTCATGCTGTACCTGACTCAGGAGTGTCCCGCCTGGGAGGTCTCCAGGCTGCCTGTAAAACTGCCTCGCTAAGTCCACATTTCGGTAATAGACCCACTTAGTCCCTGTTTAGAACAACAAAATACAAAGCAACAACAAAAACCTTGCTGAGTTTCTACCATCTTCTGGCAATCCTGTCTGCTGAGTCCTGTCCTAGGCCTAGCAGGGCCTTAGAGAACCCCTCCTGGATTTGTTCGAATCCACGCTTCTCAGAATCAGTGATGTGATGCCTGGAAAGAACGCGGCCATTCCAAAAGCAGAGCTTCTCGCCCTCCTAGTCCACCAGAGACCTGCACTCAGAGGGTTGCCTCATATTTGCTTGTGCCCTTCCTTCTTGCCCGGTACCTAGCCCTTTGGATTTCTGCTCTGAGACCCACTGAACTCAGCAAATGCATGTAGCTTTGTCTTAAATTGGCATGTAGAGATCTTTGTTTCTTACCATTTAGCATCCCATAGCTTAGTTAAGTTTAAGGGATTATCTGGTTAATGGTATTCATACTAGGGTATGAATGATTGGGAGCATTGACATGGCAAAGGTTTTATCAAAGCATTTGAGTCTAGAAATATATAATCGGTATATCTGGCTTTCGTGGGGGGGTGAAGGGACAAGTAGGAAGGGAAACTCTATCAGTGAAGTTAGCAGAAAGGAATCGAGTCCTTCTTCCCCCCACCCCGCACCCATTTCCCCTTCCCTGCAAAACACAGGGGAGCCAGTGCCACGGGGGCGGGGCCTAGGGGCGGGGGGCGGGGCCCAGGGGCGGGGGGCGGGGCAGGGAGGTACCTCTCACCACCTCCTTTACAGCAGCCGCTGCCTGGGCAGCCTCCTTGCTCTCACCTGCTACAAGCCAAAGCAGAGACTTGGTTTTCCTCAATTTTGTCTTCCCAGCATCCAGTATCACACACACATACCCCGAGGGATTCGTCATACATATGTGTTAAATAAGTAAATAAATATACACGTGCTGTAAAATGTGTATATGTTATAACCCCTGGCTCGCTAAAGGGAGTCAATAAAATATCTTTCTACATGAAAGCTAGCTTGGAGTGTATGTGTGATAGCTACCCGACACCTGTCAACTTCGAGGTGGGGGGAGGCATACGGCCCCCACCCCACCAGAAAACTACAGAAGTCTCCTCCTGAGAAGTTAACCTGCCGCAGAGAAAAGGCCTCAGGACAGCATTTCGAAGTGCCTTGGAAGAACGAAGACCTGCTGCCTCCCAGCCCCCCGCTGCTGACAAGCCCTGCCAGTCCACTTGGGGCTGCCTCGCCCACAAATGCGGACAGCTCGATGTCACCAGACATTTGAAAAGGCCACCAGCATGGGAGACAGCACAAGCAGCAACAAAAGCAAATGAAGGGACAAAACCCGATACTTAATAGGTTGGTTGAAAGAGGTCAGACATATGAGTAAGAAGTCTTGAAAATGGGAACCAACGGGGCCTAAAAAAAAAGGAACCAAAGGAGTTGAAAGATAAAGTCTAGAAAGTGGAGGCAGGGGAAGGAATACACTGGCAGCGGGGAAAGGAAAGTTGACAGGGAAGGAGACAAATGCTGAGTAAGAAAAGTTTCAGACAGAAACCACAGAGAAAATGGATAGGAGCTAATTCTTGAAGACATGAGAGAAAAACATTTCACAGAACTGAAAACACGCAATAGTTCCAGCTGTAAGTGCACCACAGACTAGACGGGGCTGGTGGGGGTCTGCCACTCCCTTTAATTACCTAGAAGAATTTGTATGAGGGGACTCGCCCAAAGATTATCATCAATAACCTCTTTTGACCTGCCTCTAAGGCAGGACAAACTTGTTTTCACTGCACATCTACTCCTATCATCCTTGGAATGACCCTTTGAAGCCCCCAGGGCACCTCACCTCATCCCTAGCTCAGAGTGGCGTATACGCCCACGTTCCCTTTCTATCTGTGAATCTCTCCTGCACATAGGGTCTCTGACTCCCTCACGTGTGTGAAGTCCCTATACATATGTATGTGTTAAGTTTGGTTAGTGGCTCTTGCTTATATGTCTCATTTGATTATCTGACCAGCCAGAAGAACCTTGAGAGTAGAGAAGAGTTTGTTCCTCTACTCCAATCCCATATGAGTCCAAAATTAAAGGTGAGCTTAGAACGAATGCATTCAAGACCCCAAACCAGAATTTTCTGGAAGTTATTGAATGATATGCTCTACTTAAACAAGGAGCAATCCCGGAAAAGGGAGGACCTGGGATCCAAGAGGCAGGCTTGAAGAGCAAATAGTACCGGGCGGTGTAACAGGCAGACGGCTCTGGGCAGGAACTCTCCAGGAACAAAATGGAACCGGTGAATTACCTAATATGTTTGATCGTTTGGGAAAAACTGATAGGAACACACTCCATCAAATAAGTGAGAACACTTGAAGGATTTGCGGAATAAAAATGTGAGAGTAAACAGAAAGGCAAGTATAAGTCACTGGGGCAGTGTACAGGACAGAAAATATCATAATGCACTTCTTGGAGCTATAGCTAAATATATTTCCATGTCATAATAAGGCAGACTGACTGCAGAGAGGATGCAGGGGAAGGAATATGTGCGTGTGAGTGGGAGGACAGTGTTGAAGAAGTAAATCCTCATTTACTGTTTGTTATAGTGAGGCAGGATACTGAGAAGTTAGGGAAATTCCTTGACTAGTGGAATAGGAAACTGAGACAAAATAATGAAACAAGGCCACACAGTTTGAACAATTTACGGTCACCTAATGAATCATAAGGTTTTATCTTGACTAAACAAGGACACTTGGGAGCAAATACTTTACACATTCCAGACCATCCAGGGACAGAAGGGCAGCCAGGGTGTCCACCCCTCTTCAATGACGTCCTTGATGATGTTCTTTGAAGGTAAAACTAGCCAGAAAATAATCCCTGACCCCTCTATGTGCACATTTTGATGAATCAGCATATTGAAGGACATACCTGAAAAGCTAATGAATATTCCATTAGGACCCTCCCCTGAGACCTCCCCTAGGATGGCCAGCCAAAGAAAGATAAAAAGCCTCATGACAAAGGACACAGGTGAGCACACAGGTGTGCTCTAGGCAGAGCATGGCCAGGCCTTGTATCTCTGCTCCCTTTCTCCTAAATTGTAAGGTTCCCGGAACACTTGCAACCAGGAGGGCAGTGGGCAGTGGGCAGTTCCCGGGCTGACCCCCTGAAACTGTCTCCAAGGCCCCCTTTTCTCTGACTTCCCAGGGAGCTCACTTCCTCTACTGTGACTTCTGTTTCTCAGAGAGCCTAAGCAGCCCAGCCTGGCCTCTCTCCCATGGCTTCTTCTGTCTTAAGTCCTTCCTCATTCCACTGTCCCCGGCACTAATAAACACACTCTCAAAAACACCTGAACTCATGCTGTAAACTCTTTTCTACACCAAGTCAAGAACCCACACGCTACCAGCAGGCCCCAGGCAGACCCTGTCCGGTAGCAGTAGGGTGCGTGAGCTGAGAAAATCAAGAAGTAGCAGAAAACTTGACTCACACTGAGGATGAAAAAGGGGCCACATATTGAACCTGACGAGCTCAGGGGTGGCCTGCATGGTGGCCTTACGAACTCAGAGACTGAAAGTAACCACATATGATGGCCTGAAATTAAAACTTACTAACTGAAAGCAAGTTATAGCAAGTAGTCACCTCCTAGGCTGGTATCTTTCTTGACAAAGGTTAATCTTTACCTTAACTGAGCCTGTACTATACTAGTAGGCTAAATACTATTTACCCTATGATTTTTTTGCAGCTAAAATAAAATACCTTTGGAAGGTTTGAGTAGTCTCTTTTTCCAGACCCCTCAGGGCACAATGAATTGTTGATTGTTGACTGTCCCACACCTGTCTATGTAAAAGAAGTATGTGTCTCTTCCTTTCACTTTTTATAGCAATGACAGGCATGACAGACAGGGAGGAACCTAGCAAGGCTCATCCTATCAAAGTCCTCTCTGTGTCCCATTGTTCCAGCATAGTCCAGGAAACATTTGTTTACCAAAAACTTGTACTTTTCATCTTCCCCTACATCTCCTTCTTCCGGACCACAACCTCCATCCCTTCTCTCCTTACTATGTAAGCCTCAACCGCCCCTTTGTCCTTGGGCCCCATATTCTTACGGAACCCCTGTGTGTACACACATAATGAAGCTTGGCTGTTTTCTCCTGTCCATTTGATGATTAGGCCAGCCAGAAGAACAAAGAGAGAAAGCGGGGAAATTTTCCCTCCCCCACTGATGTTTGGATTGTTACTGCAACTTATCACGATTGATACGGGATACGATACCACCTTACATATAAATTTCTTTATGTATGTGTAAAGAAAAAGGCAGCAGCCATTATAGAATGCTATTTTTCTGTATATAGGTATATACAGAAAACTAATGACAGTGGTCCCCTGAGGCAAGTGCAGTTGGGTAGGAACTAGTTGGATGAAGACTGGAGTAGAAGAGATACGCTTTGCTGTATCTCTTTCTCTGCGTTTTATTTTAAAGCCCTGTGAATGTACTTACGCAAAAAATATTAATTCGAAAGGAAACAGCAGCATAAGAGCATTCTTTGGAAATGTGGAAGAAAATACCAGTTGAAATAGCTAGAGTAGTTGCAAGTGGGTATTTCCAGGAAGTTGAACCTGTGAAGGAGGGTTGTTGCTTTCCGTCTGATATTGTTCAGTGCTGTATCACTGTAAAACTATGTCAGTGCATGACTTCAATTTAGAAAAGAAAAAGGAGAACAAACCCTGGAGAGGGACCAAGCTAGTGTCTTGGGAAATCGTCTGATGAGGGCTAAGCTTTCTCCAACTCCGTCTGACATATGAATGGAACTGCCAGTCACTTACAAATTGAATCACATCTCCTAAAGTTATGGAAAACTGCAACCACTCTTGCATACCATTTAGCATAAAATTCAACACAAGGGTTGGTATCGAATTTCACAGTCTAGAAAAGGGGAAAACCAGAAAAGCCACAGATATTTTTGTTTTTGCCAAGAAAGACAAGTTCTGCTTCAAAAACACCCACTGTCCACCACCAGCCTCTGTCCCAGTCGGAAATTGAGAAGTTGTCTTTGACTGGGTGACTCTTGATTTCTGGATTCCTCTCCCTCACCCCTTCAAAGGTCAGACCCTACAGGGTCCACCTGGAACGGGTCCACTTCTCTCCATCCCTGCTGCCTGGATCACAGCAGCCACAGCTTCCCTAACGGTTCTTCTTGCTTCGAGTTTCATCTCTCCCGGGACATATTCTTTGCTACAACTAGAGTGATCTTTTATAAGACAACTACAACCACATCACTTATCAGCCTAAACACTTCAATACCTCCCCATTGCCTTCAAAACTGAAATCCAAACCCCTACACTAGAACCTCCATCACCTGGTCCCTGTCCACCTGTCCGCCTCATCTATCTTTGCCTCCTGCTCTATCTTCCGACTTACTGAACTTCCACGTTTTCAAAGGAGCCAACGGCTATTCTTTTGCCTCCAAGCCTTCACCCAGTGTTCTCTCTGCCTCAAACACTTTTCCTCCATTTAATTCCTACCCATCCTTCAGTTTAGATATCCTTCTACCACAAAGTCTTACCTGACCCCCTGGGTCCAGGTTGGTATCCCTCCCATCTGTTCCTGGAGTCCACAGTCTTATCAGAAGAATATCAGCCTCGGCTCTACAGAAGACACTCGTTTCTTCATCTGACCTCCTTTCTGGACTATAAACTTGTCTCTTTTCTTCAACATTGTATCTTCAGCTCCTCGCACGTGGCAGGAGTTCAGGGAGTATCTGTTGAATAAGCAAATGAACAAGACTCAAATCTAGGACCAAGTCCAGGTTAAAATTTGATTTTTAAAAAGATTTTATTTATATACTTTTAGAGAGAGGGGAAGGGAGGGAGAAAGAGAAGGAGAGGAACATCAATGTGCAAGAGAAACATGGATTGGTTGCCTCTCTCACTCCCCCAGCTGGGGACCTGGCCCGCAACCCAGGCATGTGCCCTGACTGAGAATCAAACCAGTGACATTTCGGTCTGCGGGATGATGCCCAACCTACTGAGTGACACCAGTCAGGGCTAACCTTTGATCTTTAATCAGGTAGAAACTGAATAAATAGCTCTGTCTTTCTCTGATAAGATATAATACTAAGTCTGGTAATTTCATCTTCAAAACTTCAAGTTCTCCAGTGATCCCAGCAGAGTGACACTATAGAAGTAATCGATAATGATATCCAGTGCGTGACTAAGAGCTGGCGGCTAAACTGAAGGTAGCCTACAACGCTGTGATCCTTAAAAAAAATAACCAATCCTCACACCATCCCAATATAAGGGACTGTTGGTGGGTAAAACCTGGTGCACAACCCCTTCAATAATTTGATAAACTTCGATGTGAACAGATTACAGTTGACACCTGCTACTGCTAAGTGTCTGGGGCTCTATTTGGTTCTTGCAAGCAGCAAAGTCTGCCTATTTAATTCAT
>PVKM010046855.1:0-11592 GCA_004027735.1 Carollia perspicillata
CGAGCACTTTTTTTCTGAGCTGTTCAGACTTCTTCATTCTCACTTGGATAAGTGGAATGTGTATATGGGAATGTTAAATGCTTAGCAATATTCAAGGAAGAGAAACAACAGACATTAGAAGTCTACATTTTAGATTATTTAAATCTCTAAAGTCACATCACCACCATACCTCTCCTGCCAGTGTACATGTACAAAGTGCATATCAAAGGTGGAGAAGGGGTTCAGTCTTCTGGCTGGTGATCACATCATGAGCACTTCAAGAAAGGGCTATATCTCATGCAGGCAGCAGACTGTAAGGAACACACTCCCTCAGTCTTTGCTCTCTCGGTGTCGGAGTACTGGCTGTGCGTGTCAGTTGATCCATTAAATTGAAGTTAGTGATGCTGGAATGGGTACCCACACTCCAGGCTTTATAATAACAAACATTTCCTGCATGTGACTGATACTGCCCTGTGAAATGCACCACATGCATTTTTCTAAGCCATGCATTTGCTTATTCTTATCACATACATCATATAAGGGTGGTTATAAAACTAGCTAGGGCTCTTTCTTACCAGGGAACTGGTAAAACCCTTAATCACCTATGACTGAGAAAATTGTCTCGACCCAGACCCCATCTGAAACCCGTTTTTTTCCTCAATCTGGTTTTATTTCTTCTTCTGTGTCCCTTTCACTTCTGTCTCCCCATTCCGAGCTGAGTTGGGAAGGACTACTTCTTACATCAGGCTTTTAAACAAATTTTAGTGAATTGTACTTCCTTCTGTCTGCAATTGCTGAAAGGGCTTACATATTCAGAGCCTCCAATGACACACACCTGCAGCTCCCGTTCCTCCTCACTCGAGGTCCCTTCTGTCCTATTACATGTTCAGCAAAAGCCTGTTGCTGCCAGTTACCTAGTATTGTTGCCATTACCACCACCACCACCACCAGCACCATGGAGGTGTTTGCCATATAACCACTTCGAGCACATTCTTCCTTGACTCGGAGTTGTCCTTAATTTTAGTGAAGGGCTGGATTTGTTCTGAGTGAAATTTGTGGAGCCTGAGAGTCCCAGGAAAATATGAACAAGACTACTTCCAAAGTAGCCCCAGAAGTACATTGTTTCCAATAAGAATTTTCTGTACCATGGACAGCACAGGAGAAACAAAGAAAAAGAACACTCTGGAGGATAGAGTTTTACCTGTATTAGATCTAGCAAAATATGGATGACCCCTTGAAAATAATTTGGCATCTGCCATGATGCCAAAAACATTGAACCGATTAGAGGCTCCTAGTTTAGAAAGATGATTAATCAGTGTCACTGATATGTGGATTAATAGATTTACCTTTAAAAACATCATCGAGCCACATGAAAACATGCTGAACATATTTTAGATAAAATAATAGTAATAATCCTATAATAATAAACACTATTTATTTAATTCCTGTCTTTTGCCACAGATGGCTTTTACAACAACCTTGCAAAACAGGTATCATTTATTCATTCACTCATTCAACAGATATTTCCTGGACTCCTACTGGGTTCCAAGGATTGAACTAAGACCCGGGTTGCAAAGGTGAGTGTGACACAGACCTCTCTGAGAACAGATCACACTACGAAAGATCACGTAAGTTGGAGACACAGCCAGAGGAAGGTGATGAACTATCAGGAAGATCAGGGAAGTATCCCTTCAGGAGGCAGCATCTGAACTGCCAAAGGCACCATGAGCAGGAGAATTCTATTGCAAAAGTGGAAGCAATAGGTGCACGGAAGGAGAGTGAGTGAAGGCACCAGCACCGTGAGCCCAGAGCCATGGTGGCTGACCGGAGGTCAGGAATAAGAAGGGTTGCGGAGTTCGGCCTGTGGGGTGAGTGGCAATGCCAATGTCCAAGACAGGGTCTAGCTGAGCAAATTTGGGGTGGAGAAAATGATAGTCCACCCTCATTTTACATATGAGGAAACTGAGAATCAAAATGGCTCAAGACCTAAACAAAGGCCACACTAGTGGGTTAATGGCCAAGCTAGAATTCAGGTATATTTTGACTGCCTACGAATTATGCTTTTTCTTGATCCAACCTGCTTTGTTAGTCCTTTTCTGAGAAAACTCAGTGGAGAGCAGCAAAATTTTGTTGGAGAGGCAGTAAGAGATATTTAACAAGAGAAAAGTGGTTTCCTTTTTGCTCTGATGCTCACCAAAAAAGGTACCAGATGTGAAAATAATTTTTCTCCTTGCCACCACCCCTCCACCTGGTTAGTCCTACTTTTTCTAGCAGGTCCCCTACAGAACACTAAGCCCTGAAAAGCAAAGGTATTAAAGTGCCTCACACAGCTCAGGATAATCATCATTGTCTTCAAACTACATATTTCCTTCCCTACACTGCCCAGTTTTAAAAGATCAATAACATCGGGTTCGTATGTTGTTGCTCTCATGGTATGCAAAAGCAGATGCAGGCTGTCACACCAGCAGGGAAGAGAGCACACATTTTGCGGACAATAGAACTCCCTCGTGATCTTACATAGTGCACAGAAGAATCAATTTAAATTTTAAGTGAATTGACTGTTCCAGAATGCTGGAATTAGTAACCAAATGAAAAAAAAGGGTTAGCCCTCTTTTCCATTTTAAAAATTATTGCAACCCTTTATGTTTTACTGGAAGATGGTAAGACACAAATTTTGAACCACTTCACATTTTTATACAGTATTTCAAGTAGAAATTCAAGGTTAGAGGGTACGATTGCTCAGAATTATAAAATTGCCCTTATTCACCCAACGTCTACTTATGTAAATTATATATAATGAATCCCTTTGTAAAATTAGAGAATATCCAAAAGAGTTGTACAAAAAGTCAGAATTTTACTACCTAAAAGTTTTTAAGAATCATTTGAAGTCGCAATGGTAACCTCTTTTTTATTTTTATTGACTTTATTGGGGTTATGCTGGTTAACTGCAGAGGTTTCAGGTACAATTCTGCAATATATCATCTGTCCAGTGTATTGTGTTCACCGCCCGAAGTCTGGTCTCCTTCCATCGCCCACCATCCATCCCCCTTCTATCCTTTACCCTCTTCTACCCGCACCAACCCTCCTTCCCTCTGGCAGCTGCCATACTGATATCCGTGTCTATGAGGGTTTTTTTCCTTAATCCGTTCACCTGTTTCACCCAGTCCCCCACCCCACAGCTGTCGGTCTATTCTCTGCATCTGTGAGTCTGTTTCTACTTTGTTTGTTATATTCATTAGATTCCACATGTAAGTGAAATCATATGGTATTTGTCTTTCTGTGACTGACAACGTCTCACTAAGTAAATTACCCAGTTATACAGAAGTAAATTATTTTATCCACCCCTGTAAATGTCACCACAGTATAAATAGTTCATTGAAAATGCACTGCAAAGCAAACACCTCAAGAAGAATTACATAATATTTTATTTACCAACATACTAGCAATTATATCAAGAGTTCTTAATTGTTAACAAAAGAAAGATCTGCTAATAAAATCCAAAAATTGCGGTAGACGTTTTCCCAGTCCACCTAGCTATAGACAACTCCAAAACCTAACGATCTGAGGATAGTTCACAAGAAGAAAGGCCACAAAACATGACTGTGAGACTTAAATGTGAAAATGTGACTTGTTCTATATTCATCCATGCCATATGAAATAATTTCTTCTTACTGCTTTTCATTCATTCAACAAATATTTACTGAGCTTACACTTACTTTACTAAGTACATCTAGCTATTCATGAAATATCCAGAATCATAATTTCTAAACTTGAGATATTTTACCTAACCGCTTATCTTCACTCCTGATCTTCGTATAAGACAATGAATATTAAGTATCTGGGCAATGGAGCTGCTCAAGCAAGGCCTTTCAGGGAGCAAACATGAACAGCCTGGAGCGGTTTGTTGTCTACTGGAGAAGAGCTCATTATAATAGAAACATAGATGAAGTGCAATAGTTCTGACTGCTTCTAGTCTCTCCTTCTATATGTTTAAGAAAAACGATGTTAAGTACATTTGAAGTAAAGATAAATCAAAGTAGAGTTAAACACAGGTTCATTTGTGGGCATTCTCCTTTGCTTAGGTTCGCATGGCGCTCTGTGTGAGCATAAAACGGAGCAGCCACCTTGAGAAACAGGCCAGCCGTCCCCCTAACAATTGCCCATAAAGTCACCAAATGATCTAGCAATTCCACTCCTCGTTATATGCCCGAGATAAAGGAAAACATATGTCTACGCAAAAACTTGTACACAAAAGCTTATAGCAACATTAATCATGAAAATAGCCCCAAAGTAGAAACAACCTACATGTCCGTCAACTGAGGAATGGGTACACAAAATGAGGCATATACATAGAGCAGATACCCGTCAGCCATAGAACACGAGGCACTGACACATGCCACATAGACCATCAAACCTTCTGCTAAGTGAGAGTCAGTCACGATACACCACATATGTTTGATGTTTAACTTTTTGTTTTTATTTTTTATTGTTATTCAAGTACAGTTGTCTCCATTTTCTCCCCACATATTATATGAGATCATTCATGTCCAAGTCCAGAATAGGACAAAGTCAGAAAGTAGATCAGTGGTTTCTTTAGGCGGTGGGGAACATGGAAGGATAGAGAGTGACAGATAACGGGCACAGGGCTTTTTGGGTGATAGAAGTTTCACTGTAGTGATAGTTACCGACCATCTGTGAATATACTAAAAACCACTGCGCCATGCACTTTAACTGAGTAAACTAATTGTACATGCTATTCCTCAATAAAGCTGTTTCAAAACAGAAAAAAATAGAGAAATACTTTGGATGGTGACTCACTTTTGACAGTAAGGATCTGCATCATAAATGTTATAAATTCTGCATCATAAACATTATGACAATTAAGTTTGATAGGCATCAGTATTCATAATATTTTATTTCTTTACATAGAAGGTGGGGACATATTTTTATATTGTTTCCATCTTTTTTGTATGACTGAACCATAAGTCTGGAGATGTGATTCTAGGTATGATGGAATATATTTACTTCATTCTGTATCTTACAATACAATGGGGCTACAAACCTCTATAAAATGTATCAATTATCCACGTGAGGACCCTAAAAACTGAGCAGCCTAAATGAAATCACAGAAAATGACTTTGTGGATATTAGCAAATGAATTCTAAAGTTTATATGGAGGGGTGAAAGACCACATGGCCAATATGATGTTAAAGAATTTATGGTATCTGAATTCAAGATTATAATAAATATACAGTGGTTGAGGCAGGGCATATTGGCAAAGGAAAAGATAAAAGGGGGAACAAAACAGACAGCCCAAAAATGGATCCCCATATGCAGTTCACTAATTTTTTATACTTTGGTATATATCTAACAAAACGTGGACAGGGTCTGTGTGCTAAAAACTGAAAAACAGCCCTGGCTGGTGTAGCTCAGTAGATTGAGCATGGGCTGAGAACCAAAGGGTCGCCGGTTCGATTCCCAGTCAGGGCACATAAGAGGCAACACACATGGATGTTTCTCTCCCTCTCTTTCTCCCTCCCTTCCCCTCTCTCTAAAAAAAAAAAGTAAATGAATTAAAAATTTAAAAAAAAAACTAAAAAACACTGATGAAAGAATTCGAAGACCTACATAAATTGAGGAACATACCTTGTCACAGAGCAGAAAACTCAGCGTGAGAAAGATCCACTGCCACTCCTCATATTCATCTATTGGTTCACTATGATTCCAACAAAACCCCCAGCAGAATCCTTGGTAGAATTAACCAAGTTGATTCCAAAATTTATACTGAAAGGAACGGGAAACAGCCACAATGATTTTGAAAAAACAGACTGAAGTCGGAGGAATCGCATTACCCATTGTTAAGATTGTGCAAAGACGATACCACAATCAAGACAGTGTATGTGATACAGCTGAAGGGATGGGCACCTAGCTAAACGGGGTCGTGAATGGAGTCCAGAGTAAATTCTCAGAAATACAGCCAACTGACTTTCAATAGGTGCACAAATTCAATAGAGAAAGGATAGTCTTTTCAACAAATTGTTCCAATACAATTGGTTTATATCCATATGCAAAACATAAGATAAGCTTTGACATAAATATACCCCTCATACAAAAATTAAATGGATCATAAATGTAAAAAAATACACAACTGCAAAATTTTCAAAAGAATATATAGAGAAAATCTTCGTGTCTTCGTTATAAACATGACATCAAAAGCACAATCCAGAAAAGGAAAAAAATTGATAAATAACACTTTATCTAAATTAAAACCTTTTGTGCTTAAAATGACAGTTAAAAAAAAAAGACGATATACAGACTGGTAGAAAATGTTTGCAAATCACATATTCAACAAAGGATCTGTAACTTAATATATAAAAACTCTCAAAGCTCAATGGTAAGAAAACAACCCAATTTAAAAATGGGCAAATGACTTCCCAAAAGATAACATACAGAAGGTAAATAAGGCCATAAAGAAATGTTCAACATCATTAGCCATTCTGGGAAATCATATAAAACCATGATGAGATACCCCTACGTATTGATTAGAATGGCAGATACCACTATATGCTGTTAGAATGGCTGGAAAAACACTGACAAAACCAGACGACGAGATACCAGAGCACCTGGAACCCTCAGGCGTTTGAAGTGAAAAATGTTACAGAGGTTTGGAAAACAGACTAGTAGTTTCTTATAAAGTTAAACATACATCTACAGATGACCCGGCAGTTCACTCCTAAGTATTTACCTGAGAGAAACTGAGACTTATTTTCACACTAAAACCTACAGGAGTGTTTAGAACAATTCTGTCTTCAATCACCAAAAAATAAAAATAAAAATAAACAAATGCCTTTCAATGGTTGAATGAATAAACACTGTTAATGCAATACTGCTCCACGAGAAAAGAGAATGAACTATCAATATATGTAACAACATGGATGAGTCTTAAATACATTATACTGAGTAAAAGAAACCAGTTTCAAAAGGTTGCATACTATATGAAACTGTGTATATAACATTCTGGAAAAAGAACAACAGAGAACAGATCAGTGATCTCCAGGGGCTCAGGGTAGGAGGAGAGTTAGACTACAAAAGAACAAAATGAGAGAGCTTTGGAGATGATGAAACTTTATCATGATTATAGTGAGGATTACATAAATCAATACAGGTATTAAAATTCATAAAACTGTACATTCCAAAAAGTCAATTTTTAACTTAAAAATACAATTTTAAAAAAATAATGGAGGAAAGAAGAGGAAGGGTCATTAAGGAACATGTATAAAGGACCCACGGACAAAGACAACATGGGGAGTAGGATTGAATGTGGGTGGCGAGGGTGTGGGGGGGAAGTAATGGAGTAACGTGGGGACAACTGTAATTGAAAAACAATAAGAAGTGTTACTTAAAAATAAGATATTAAAAAAAAAAAACCTGGCTGGTGTAGCTCAGTGGATTGAGCATAGGCCTGTGAAGCAAAGGGTTGCTGGTTCGACTCCCAGTCAGGGCACATGCCTGGGTTGCAGGACAGGTCCCCAGTGGAGGACACATGAGAGGCAACCACACACTGATGTTTCTCTCCCACTTTTTCTCCTTCCTGTCCCCTCTCTCTAAAAATAAATAAATAAAATACTTTTTAAAAAAAAGATAGACACTGGTCTCCAAGGGGCTGAGTCTAATGGAGGAAGACAAACAATAAACCACACACTCACACACACACACACACCCTGTCAAAACTCTGGACATGTGTTGCTCAGCTTTGTTTACCCTCCTCAGGCTCTAGCATTGTTCTCAGTAAATATTAAAGGGAACGCAGAGCTGCAAGTGGCACAGAACCTACCACAGTCACTCTACAGCGCCTTATTAGTAGTGGAGAGTTAATGTTAAGAAAAATAGAGTCCACGCCTCCTTTGGTGCAATTAGAGATCACTGACTTTGATGGGTTCCCAAGCAAGAGAATACCATGTCTACTGAGGGATGACATAGGAACAGATTGAGATTGCACATTGTGAATCCCCCAAAATTGCAGATTGCATTGATTCATTGAAGAAGGAAGACAGGGATGCCCAGGTGTCTGACTTTGAACCTGTTTTTATGGACATATCAGCCAGGCTCTCCCACCAATTCCAGTTGGGAAGCACAGTGGCTCACTGGCCCTTGTAGTATAATCTTGCCTCTGAACACAGTCACGTCTTTCAAAAGGCAAGAATGGCTCTATGGTCTGAAGACCACACTTCGACTATAACGTTCTCAGTTTTATTATGAAAGACATCCCTTCCCTTTCTAATAGGGACCTGCTAGAATAACTTAGCTTGCCCAGCTCTTCGGTTTCGTTGTCATACACACAGTGGAATGAAACACAAAGTTTTACTCTACAAGAAAACAAAACTCTGTGACCTTATTTTGTAGTCATGCTGATGAGACCTGGAACATACAAGTTACAAAAAAGAAAATGAATAAGATAAATACCCTGCCCTGAAGGGCTTAGCAAAGGACAATTAAATACTCTAAACAGTCTGTAATTAAGTGCTTGGAGAGAGGTATGAATTGTTGCAGAGAGGTACATCTGGAGGAGGCGGGTGGGGTAAGGTAGGATCGAGAAGAGCTTTATTGAGGATAATCTCTTTGAGTCCTTTCTTGTAATGATCGCCACCTGCAGAGCCTTCTCTAGTCTTTCTCGCAAGGAGCGGATAAGGACTTCCCGTGCTCACTCAGAGGGCACTTCCATCCACCAGAAGATAAGCTGAAGAGCCAGAGAATGCTGCCTGTGGTTTGTTAACTGCCCTTTTTCCAGAGGAAGCAAATGACTCTTTTCCTTTCCAAACAGTGAGACTTCTTGGAGGGGAGATGGAAGTTTGGGATCAGGGCGGCTGGTAAAGGCGTCTCAGGCTAAGTGCTTCCAACACTGTCCCAAAACCCGTGTGAACCTGAGAAAACAAGAGCACGCACCGTTGGAGTTACTGCTAACCCTCTTTGTCCTCTGTCTCGAATCGCATTCAGTCACATTATTTCCCTTGCACAAATGCAGTGAGAAGCTGTTTTTATCACATCTTAAGAAAGGTCACTCCAACCTTTAGAGTGTTCATTACATAATAACAGTTTAAAAAGTAAACCATGTGGTACATTATATGCTGCCCCCTAATCCCAAAGAGAAAAATTCTGTAATTTTCTCTTAATATCAGCCACTGGCAGAAGAAACTGTGGAGAATCTCCCAGAGCTGAATTAGTCTAGGATCTGACATCATTGTTTGTTTAACTTTTCCAAATATATATTCTTATATATCAGACAACATTTTTTCAAAACTGACAATTCCCATCTCAAAGTCATTTACTCCACTGTTCTTCGTCATATTAGTCTTTTATGTAATGATTAAAATCACAGTTAGCCACCTTGTGTTACTCTCCCATTGAGTATCAGGCATTGTGTTGTAATCCCCACAATAGCCCTATGGGATAACTATCACTAATCCCATTTTACACATGAGAAGACAAAGGCTCAGAGAAATGAAGTCACTTGCCAAGCAGGTATACAGTAGAGCTCGGATAAAAACTTCGGTTTCATGGACAGCAGTGTGGTGATTGCAGGGGGGAGGGTTTGGGGGAGGGTAGAGGGAGGTGCAAGGGGGATAAACGGTGATGGAAAAAATATAATAAAAAATAAACTATTAAAAATAAAAATAACGTTTTAGTTTTTAAAAAAGAGCTCAGGCTTATCTGACTCAAAGGCATTTAATAAACTTGATACATAAATAGGTCTTTTCTTATTGTCTAGCAATTTCTCCAGAGACCCGATATTGAAGGTAATAGTCAATTAGTATAGTCCAAAGAAGAGCTGCTAAATGCATTTCTGTAGAACTAATAAAATTCTGAAGAAACCATCAATTTATCACCCACCCTAACAGATAGAAGGCTAAATACAGGGAAAGAGCATTATTGTGCAGATTTCAACAGAGGCAGGAGTGGAGACAGGGAAGGAGGGTGGACATCGGTAATCTCAGACAGAGCGGGCCTTCCCCATGTCATGAACTCTGGTGTGGGGGCCCACGCATGTATCTCACAAAGAACCAGCACCAGGGCACTTGCCACAGAGGACTTCACTCAGCCTGTAGTAGTCAAGAGAGAGCCTTCATCACAAACTAGATCGGAAAAAAATGTTGCCTCTTTCATCTACCTCCTTCTGGAAGTACTGAAATGGGAAGTGGAGGAAAACTGAAGACTGTGGTCACGCCATCCCTCATCCCCGCACCCCCCCTCGAGGTCAAGGATGGGTGTGGCCCAGGATTGGAAGGGAGGAAACAATCTAGGCATTAGATGAGAGGCTCAAGTTTTTATTTAGACTTGGCAGGTGCTGAAATACTTGAAAACAAGTAAAAGTTGCCAAGAGGAGACTGTTCTTACAACTCTATAAAAGAGTCAAAACTATAGGATTTGCCCAAGTTATCATCAGAAACGAGAGGCAACAAAATATATTAAAAGATAGTGGTGAGAGTAGGAGAGAAAAATGTGTCCAATCTTTATCCCAAGCACACTTAAAATATGCAGAAATATTTGATAAAAAAACATTGATCGAGATAAAACAAAGAATCTCAAGTGATATTAAGGGAAAGAACAAGATACACAATACCATAATAGGATTTTTAAAAGACACTTGGGAAACAATAGTGCTTACCTGTGGCAAGCAGCTTATGATCAGTGAGGAAGGAGAGCTATTTTTCATTTTCTACCTTCCCACACTGTTTGAGTTTTTACCATGCACATATGTTATATTTATAGTTAAAATGTCAAAAGCAACAGTTCCATTTACTTCTAGATATAAGGCAACCTCTGGGAAAATAAAAGATAAATTTCAGCCAAGCTTTCCATCGCTTTGTCTATGTACTTGTAAAGAATCAGGACAAATAAAACTGATACTGTTTTCACAAAAAAAATTACATATTCTTCCTTTTATTACAACCAATCCATAGGTAAGAGGAAAGAAACTGCCATGGTCTCTTCATGAAAATGCCCCTCTGCCTTGGCCTGCATCTAACTGGTTCTCCTCGCCCTGGAGTACAATGTCAGCAGGGTTCTAAGGCAGCCAGGAGGGCTGCGGGCCGCGGGCTGCGGGAAACAGTGACTGGTGTGTGTGCGCGGCAAGATCTCGTGCTGAGGAGGCAGTTCTAGTGTAAGCCAACACTGTCACTGAAACTTACAACACAAATCCTCCAACTCCAATTATCACTCATTTTCTCCACCTTCTTATCACTTGTCTTTGACAGCTGTTCTGCGACAGTGAAAGAAAGGATTTCCATCTCTAGGTATTATGCTGGCTGGCCAGATTAACCTCTGGAAAGATTTAATTATCACGGAGAGGGCCGTCCCTTTGACAACAACCCATTTATCTACCTTGTCCACATCGGGGTTTGCTTGGATGACTCATCCTGAGACTCGGAGCCCTGTCACCACGCACACTGTGAGTGGGCTACATCAAACACCAGAGGCTAAGCCTCTTTTCAAGAAACATTAATTCTGTAGTGGTCTATTTCCAGTTATATCTTGATACACAGAAATGTGCTTGAGGTTGTCTATCAGGATAAGCATTAAAATTAGGTCATGGAAAAAACGGGATTACAAAACCAT
>PVKM010046856.1:0-11607 GCA_004027735.1 Carollia perspicillata
CCCCCTCTGGTTGTTTATCCGCAGGCAGGAGCGGCGTGAACACCTGCAGACGGCGGTGAGATCGAGTGCATTCAACTCCCCTTACGTTTTAAATATCCACCAGCTCCTCAAATCCAGAGCGGTTTCCCAAAGATCACATTTTTACAGGAAAAACAAAAATACAACACTCAGTAACTCAAGCCTACCATGTTTGCAAATACTAAACAACTTAGTTTATCTTCTCTCTGTCACTGGCAATAAAAAGAGGTTCCTGATGTCCGTTTCCTTTAAGGAGCCTGTAAACAACAGAAGGTGGCAGTGCATTCCTGAGGACACGCAAGAGACGAGACCCTGGCAGAGCCGCCCCGCCCCCCACCCCGCCCCTGCTGGGGAGGGCGGCACGGGTTCGAGGCGGCTCTCCCACCTCTGCGATGAGCTCTTGCCTCAAACAGCGGATCAGCCAGCGAAACAACGGATTTTCCAAAATCACTATGAGGAAATGCTTCCTCTTTTAAGCCTCAGAGTGAGTATCCCTTGTCTTGTGTACGAGTGTGGAGGGAGAGTTCCAGGCCAAGCGCGCGTTGCTCTGTGCTGTAACGAAGTTCCCAGAACTCAAAAAAAACCCACATCGTGATGCAGAGACAGTTGCATGAGATGATTCTTCCGATGCAAAGTTAGTCGCTCGACCAATGATTTTCAAACAGGGAGAAGGAATCACAATCTCACTTGGGGACTTTTTCAAACTACATGTGCGACCCCCACCCCCAGTCTGGAGACCGTGGCACATGCTCCAGGGACAGTGTCCCCTGACCAAGAACAACTGTCCTGGTGAGTTGCTCTCATTCAGTGGCTCTCAAGCACAGGAGTTGCTCTCATTCAGTGGCTCTCAAGCACAGGCGGCATCAGAATCGCCTGGAAGGCCTGGTGAAACACAGACCACTGGACCCACCCCTGGAGTGTCTGGTTCAGTAACTCCAAGGTGGGTTAAGAATGTGTATTTCTAACAAATTTGCAGGTGATGCAGCCTATGATGCTGGTCCAGGACTATGCTAAAAATCGTCCAGGTCTTTTGAGCTACAAAAGGGTTAAGAGTCACTGGTTTTGAAAAGAAACCGTTGGCTGTTTATTGAAAAGCAAGGAGATCAAACTTCCCTATCACTCCTCCTGATGCTGACAGTATGATTACACAGTAAAATATGGGGGGCGAGGGGGGGGGCGGATAAAGGCTTTGAGGCGTGCACATGACCAAGACTCCGCCTCCGTCCTTGTCAGCAGGTCCCCCGGTCACAGATCTCAGTCACTCTGGAGAGCTGCCTGCTGGTCCTGGGCTGGAGCTAGTCTGGGAATGACCTGCTGCTCTTCCAGCTGGAGCAGGGATGTGAGGAGAATAGGGTATGGATTCCACCCCGACGTGGGCCAGGAGGCTCGGCCTGTCTTGTGGCCATGGTTAGGGGCCTCTCAGGGACCGACCCTCACGCCAGTGGCACCTGGAGTGAGGAGAGTGTAAGCGTGGACACCCCGCACTGCGGGGGCCACCTGGTCCCCAGACAGAACTGCCCCAGCTTTAGCATTGGCCTTTCGCGTGGAGGCGAGGGCCCTGTTCTCAGAATTCAGAAAGGGCTTCGCGACTACCACACCTGCAGCTTTTAAGCCAAAGTCATGCCGTTCCCCCGGGGATCAGTAATGCTCACAATCCTGACGGAGAAAGGAGAGCGGCTTGGGGGCCGGGGGAGGAGAGCCACAGTCTGGAAGAGAATTTCAGAATTGACTTTGATTATTCCTCCTCTGTTCTCATCACGCGTGAGATTACGCAGGCTCCCAATTACATGTGCGTGTTGGGGTCGGGGAGTGGATTCCTCCACGTTCTCCTGGGCAGGGGTCCTGTCTGTCAGCACTTCCAGGGCAAGCACAGTGCCTAGAACACAGTGGGTTCTCAGTGAAGGATAAATGAACACGTCTTTAAACTTGCTTTCTAAAGTCAAGGCCTCCCAATGTGTGACAGGAGAGGGGGACATCAGATGGCAGGGCTATGGGGGCCCGAGAGCTGTTCAGCCCAGTCTGACAAGGAGCCCTGCAGCCGTGGATTCCCGCCCCCACCCCCCATCCCTTTGGCCCACCTCCCTGGCTCTGTTCCTGAACGTTGACTTGAAGTGACAGGGGCTGTTGCCCACAGGCTGGCTAATCCCTCCCACACATCCAGAAACTGCCCTGTTGTTGTCCTTCTTCCAAAGAGTTAGGGATCCTCAGACCTTGAAAAGATTCTATATTTTGACTGGTTTTCAAAAGCAGCCTCGGACAGAGGAGCAGATTCCAAGATGCCCAGCGTCTCGTCTGTGGTGGGTGCCCGTTGGGAGTGGTGGGGGTGGGACGTGGGCAGAAGGGCTCATAGTCGCACCCGCTCGTGCACACACTTGCACAGGGCACCAGCGCCAACACTTAGGTCTTAGCTGATGTAACCAGATGATTCGTGTCCTGCTCACTGACGGGGCCACTGGGGAGGAGAGTTGCCGGTGTGTGGAGTTCGTGACTTGCGAGACATAATCTGGCTTCTTCCTTTGGTAGCTGCCCTTCTTTCCGTTTTGATTTTTATTTATTTATTTATTTTTGCACCAGATCCAGCTCAAACTGGCCCTCAGGTAGGGAATGCATGATGTCAGGCTGGGTGATTTCACCAGTCCTCTGGAAGTTTCCGGCACTCTGGTGTATCTGCAAGACTGCCTTCCACTTTGCCGACCAGCCACAGCGACGCCCTAAATGCTGGCTAAGGCCCTAGCAGAACACAGTCCTGTGAAAACTACCTGTGCACTCAGCATGAAACTGGTCAGCACACTGTCCCTGGGTCACTCCACAGAAGACCCTCAGAAATTGCTTTCAGACTCAAAAGTAAGATAAATTTTACCTCCCCCCAGGAATAAATACACGTCCCTCCTTTTTTTCTTGGTCATGAGGGAGCTTCAGAGTTAAATGTAATAATAGTTTTAAGTTTTATGTGTTTACTTCCTTCTTCCTTCCCGTGGTCCTGAAAAATAGGATGAGAACTTTAATCATCATATGGAGTGTATGTTATTTATTAGAAAGCACCCCATTTTTTAAATGTCTGGCAAAAACACAGGGTATCAGTGATCTTAGCGTAAAGCAGGGATCAATGCAGGATCTTACACTCAGGAAACCAGCTGCGAAAATGATAATGATGTCCCATCAACAAAATTCCTCAAAAACAATTGAGGGGTCACAGTGGAACACAAGCTAATGATGCAATAGTAACCCTGTGCGAGGGGGCAGCTGGGTCTCCAAGGCGGGGCATGTTTGGACTGTGAAGGCTCTTTCTTTCTTTTCCAGGATGCTATTTTATTTCAATTCTCCACAAAGCTTGGTATTCTGGTCTCAGATGAGCCCCTGAAAAGATAATGGTCTGACTGAGACTTGTAAAAAAACGAACTGTATCATGCTTAACTGCAATCTTTTTTTGCATGGGAGAGCTGGTCTAACCAGCATTCATTAGACACCTACTGTTCTCAGAATCCTGCCCTAGGTCCTGGGAAAGGGGGCATCTGGAGGAAAAAGAACGGACCCCAGGCCTTTTCCCTCAAATGGTTTCCTCCCACCTGTGATCATCAGTGTCTATTAAAGCCTGCAGAAGCAGCTTCCACAGTGTGCTGGATCTGGATTGGGGAGGGAGAGCATTTCCTGCTGCCCAGGCCGCTTAGCCCCTGGGTGGGTGTCCGGGCAGGCTTTGGGTTCTCCTGTTGTCCTGGGCTTTTAGAAAGTTCCTCTCTGACCCAACTGGTATGAGTGGGGCCTGGTCAGCTCAGGACTCCTGCTCTGCAAAGCCCAGCCTCAGAAGCACTTTGCAAGCGCCTGGAAGCCTGGCGACACATTGTATGGTCCTAATTCTCCCTGCTAATCCTCCACAGTCTTCGTTCCGGGAGCTGCCGTGTTGGGGGTTCTGGCACCAGTGGCCGCCGTGTGAGCCGTGCTGGCCCCTTTCCCTGAGTTTTTTAAAATATAAATTTTAAAATGTGACTTTGAGATGAAAGCAAGAATGCCAAAAGGAGGCCGATGCTTTCTTGTGTTCAATTACAGCCCTGGGGAGTACCCCACACAAGGAACTGCTCAGAGCTCCAGCCAAGATGAAATCTGCTTTTCCAATAAGCACTTCAAACGGTGAAGGATGTTTTTGGCTGGATTCAGCAACTGGGAAGCCAACAGTTAATAGGGGTGGGCACGGAGGCAGGGCTCCCCGCCATCAGGGGAGATCTGAAGTTGCCTTTTACAGCAGCTTTCACTGCAGCTGAAGTTACAAGACACTTGTCTGGCTCCCCCAGACTAGCGGCACGAACCCCGCCTTTAGACCTCATTGAACAGGTCTTCCAAGATTAAAGATTTCAATATTCCAGTTAATTAGTCTCCATACAGTTTTTCTTCATTATTTTTTCAGACCAAATTTCTTTGGAATAAGTTCCAGGCATGGTCGAAGTTATTGTACTGAAATGGAATTTTGTTGCCTTGAATGTAGGCAACATCAGACATGCTGATAAGAATGAAATAAAGATCCTCCCACGGATGGATGGATGGATGGATGGATGGATGGATGGGTGGGTGGCTGGCAGGCAGGCTGGTGGGCAGGTGGACACACAGACTGGCTGGTGATAAAGGCGGTGGCAGCGCTGTGAGACAAGCAGGGGAAGCTCAGCAGCTTTACAGGCCTGGAAGCCGAACTCCTCAGAGCAAATGACTCGCCCAAACTCACCACAGTTGAGCCTAATTTAGAGCCCAAGTCTTCTCACCACGCTCTTCCGTGGCAGCGGCCTGTTGCTTCTGTAACCTGGCACGCGCCTTGCCCACGTGACATCGGCACCCTGGCCTGTACTGACCCCGAGCTTCCCAGACTCAGTCACAGTCATGAGTGCATTCTGTGTTAATAATTAAATGTTAGCCAATGATCGAGTCGCAAAGGGAATTGTCACCATGACCCTAGATTCCAACTTCACCCTTGAACTCCTAAATCTGAGCAAGTATTTCCCGAACTGTTAATGCAAAAGTCTTTTGCATGGAGAAGCACCAGGTACTGGAGTAGGAATTTCCAAGTTTAGGTGTGTACAAATGACCTGTGACAATACACATTCCAGACCCCATTCCCAGAGGTTCTGAATGAGCAGGCCTGAAGCGGGCATAGGAGGCAGAGATTCAACAGCGAAACATTGATCACTTTGAACACTAAAGTCTTGGTTATAATGTCACCTTCTTGATAAGGCCCATCCTAACCATTATTTTTAGAATCAAAACCTACACACCACCTCCCACTCCTGACCCCTTACCCTGCTCTCTCTTTCCTCACAGCATCACCACCCTCTGGTACCCCTTGGCTTGGGACTGCATGGCTGCGCCACCCCCCATTCACAGGGTGAAGCCCTCACCCCCAAGAGAATGGTATTTGGAGGTGGGGCCTTCAGAGGGTCATTAGGTTTAGGAGAACCCAGGAGGGTGGAGCCACCATGATGGGGATCAGTGCCCCTGTAAGAGGAAGAGGCCAGAGCTCTTTCTCCACCTCGTGAGGACAGAGCAAGAAGGCAGCCATCTGCAAGCCAGGAAGTGAGACCTCACCAGACAGCACATCTACTGGTGCCTTGATCTCAAACCTCCCAGCCTCCAGAACTATGAGAAAGAAGTACATGTTGTTTTAAGTCACCCTACTGATGGTATTCTATAGTAGCAGCCTGAGCTAAGATGATCAAATTGACTTATTTCTTAGAACTTGCTCAGTTTTGGACTCCCAATAATGAATGCTCCCCAGGAAGACAGGAATGCCTTGTTCACTACTGAATCCCATGGGCCTAGAACAGTGCCTGGGTGATTCTAATGCAGGTGGCCCACGATGCACTCTTGAGAACCCCTGGTCAGGAGAGAGCATGAGCTTAGGCTTTGGCCAGATGGGAGTTCAGAACCCGCGCTATTCCATGCGACCTCAGGCAATTTAAGCCCCCTGAGCACCAGTTCTCTTATCTGTGAAATAGAGACAAGGCTTACATCTACGGTCACAACAGAAAATCCAGTAAAATCCTCAGGCACAGACCAGTATTCCACAGCATTACTTCTTTGATCCTTCCTCATCTTCTGGGTGGAATTTTCCATTCAGTGGCCTCTGAGCAGAAAATGTGGTGGAAGCCTCCCAGGTAGGGCAGAGGGAGGGGGAGTACCGCATCCTGTTTCTCATCAGGTGGAAAGAGCCACAGAGGATGAGTTAAGGGAGGTCACCAGGCAGGGGGAGTGGATAAGTCATCCCCGCCAGCTCCCTCTGCAGCTCAGAGGACACACGTTCACTTCCCTCTATCCCTCCCCACCAGCAGAGATGAACAAGCAGTTTCTGAGTAAACAGGCAATAAATCACTGGCTCGGACCAGCATCCCCGAAAGCAGCATCGTGCAGGATCTCAGGCAGAGAGACGGGGCCGTGTCTGTAGCCAGCAGTGTGGATTCTGAGACAGCCCTATCTGGCACGCACACCCCCGAGCAAACATTCCTCCGGGAACAACCCAGCCATTTCCCCAGGGGCCCTGGGGTGAGTCCCACAGACTTTGCCAGCCCCACCTGGAGGGACTAAAGCCAGAGCATGGGAGATCTGATCAAGGTGGGAACCAGGATTTCTTGTAGTGGGCCTGCAATAGGCGATGGGGTTATAGAATCTATTTCTCTGGGCTTTATGAAGCAGATAGGATTTGGAGGCAGAGATTCATAAAATGGGAAACATCTCCACACACACATATGTACACGTTGCATACACCAAAGAGAGGAAAAGAGGCTGGCCCCAGTCGAGCATGGTCAGGGCACCTGTCCCCATGAAAAACAAGACAGTGACAGGGATGCACAACCCAGAGTCCAGAGCCCGTATCTGAACTCCTGCTCTAGTGCGAACTGTCCATGCCCTCGGGCCAGTCCTTCTCCTGCCCTGACCCTCATTTCTTACCCAAATAAGGTGAGCACAGATCTCTTTGGTCCTCCCCAAGCTGAGGAGGGACTCAAGTTTCCTGAGTCCCTAATTTCCATCTGGACTGTGGATGATGCACTGCTGAGGCAGTAGGGAAACTGGCCCAAAGGCATAGCTGCCTAGATCTCCTTGGCCGGCTCCCACACCCACGTGCATCCAATCCAAGGCCAGATCTTTATTTTCAAAGGTTGCACTGGAAGGAGCAGGGTTCTTACTGACACCCCCCACCTCTTCCTTAGCCTCTGTTCCCTGAGGAGGTCCTGTGCCTGGCAACTACACCCCGCTGAGCCCAGAGAGGTTGGTTGCATCCAGAGCCCCTGTGGCGTCCATGACTGGATGCTGCCCCAGGGCCAGGCTGAGCTCTGGAGCCACATCTGCCTTGGGCAAAGGGTCATTCATCTGGGTTCAAGGAGAGTAGTGTTCTCCAAAGGCAATCAGCCCCCTTTGGAACTCAGCCACCACTCCCTCAACATCACCCAAAAGGGTCACACCTGAGGCCTACCAGGGGCTCTAAGCGGCTCTGGCGGGGGCTCCTGAGGAATCAGCCGGAAAAGGGATCTACTGAGAACCAGCTGTGTGACCTCGAGCAAGTTACCATCCCCCTCTGGGCCTCAGTTTCCCTGTCTCTGCCTCAGTTTCCCCTGTCTCTCTGCCATCTGCCCACTGTTGGAAGTCTGTGTCCCTCTCCAGCATCGGAGCAAGCTCTCTCATCTGGGGCTGCAGGAAATGCCGGCCGGAGAGGTGGGGGAAGGGTGGTGAGGGGTTCAAATGGGAGAAACCAGGAACATGCACTTGAAGTCAAGTTTAGAGGCAGGAATCAAGCCTGCTTCCTGCTTCCCAGAATGGCCTCTCCTCTCCTGTTAAAATTGTGAGCTGTTGAAGACAGAAAAGGGTCATCAGGCAGCGTCCAGGCCAGGGCTGTTCAGGTGTTTTTACCCCCACAGCCTTTCTCCAAGTGAAATCTCACACCAGTGAAGCCCAGAATATCAAACAGGTGGGGGCAGAGAGGGGAAGTAATCGGGGTGAAATGGAGCATTTATGATAAAGGCAACTTAATGGAGCATTTATGATAAAGACAACGCTGGCGTCCTGGCTGGGAAAGCAACACCAGAGCAGGCTGGCGTCTTAGAAACGCAGGGGAGGGAGCGCTAGTTCCTGCCAGTGGGAGAAGTGAGAAAATGATTCTTTCCAGAATCAACCCCCACTACTCTTTAAAGGGAGTAGCTTGTTTGTGTATTTATTTATTTTGAAACTAAAGCTTCATCAACCACCAGAACTCACCTCACCCCTCCCCAACGACACAGACAATGCTCCTTACGAATGGCACTGCTTATCTTCCATATTAAACCGAGGCAATCTCTGGCCCCATCTCGTCCACTCCTGCCCTCGGAAAACACATTAGCTGGAAATATCTGATCCACACAGCTCAGATAAGAGAGAAGGGGGAAGAGTGGGCAGCAGGGAAGAAACTGCGCAGAGAGCCAGGGCGAAGAGAAACTTCCCGAAGGGGAAAGACAGGTAAGCCTTGGTTCCTGCAGCTGACCTGGCGGATCTGAGAACTCAGGCCTGGGGATTTCCCGGGACCCTCGGGGTCCTGGCAAGGCAGGGGAGGGGCGAGGAGCTGCTGGGGAAGATGAAGGCAACGGGTGCCCCAGTAGGGCAAAAATGGGGGAGGGCTCCCGGGTAATCAAAGGAGCGGGAACAAAGGCTCAGCTCAGCGTCAGGGTGAGCCCCGAGTCCAGCCTGGAGGAGGTGGGTAGTAGGGCTGGCCGGGTGAAGCAACCTGTGCCCAGCGGCTGCAATGGCCGGATCTCCCAGAACCGTGCACATCACTGACGTCAAGCGGAGCGGGGCCGAGGCCAGCACTAACGAGGTGCAGATGCGCGGGGGAGGGCAGCCTCCGCCAGGAGCCGCTCCCGGAGGCGTGGGCCTCCCAGGCGGGAGCCGCTCCAGCCGCTGGTGGGGAGGTGTCTGAGCGTCCTTCCTCCCGCCCACCCGCGGGCTTCCTAGGCGGCGCGACAGCGCGCCCTAGTGGTCGTGACCGGGTGAGCGCGTCTAGGAGCCCTGATGGCCCAGGTGTGGGGCTTGACACCTATAACATTCTGATGTGCTCATTAATCTCACGTTAGAATCACTTGGGGGGTTTTGAAAAATCCCAGTACCCCGGAGGCACCACGTACCAATTAAATTGGAGCCCCTAGGAGAAGGGGGCCCAGACCCTGTATTTAAAAAAATAACACTCTAGGTGTTTCCTATGTACCAGCAAGTTGGACCCGTTCTCTTGAAGTGGTGAGTGGTTGACTCTCAGACTTCAGCGTGCACCAGAATCACCTACGGAGAGATTGCTGGGTGCTGCCCCAGAGTCTTGCTGACCAGAAAGGTCTGTGATGGGGCTTTACCAGCTCTGGTAAGTTCCCAGGTGATGCGGGGTCTCAGGGCCACACCTTGAGAACCTGAGCTAACCTACTACTCAGAGAGTAGGCTGGCTCCTTAGAAATGCAGATTTGGAGGCCCCACCTCAGATCCACGGAATCCGAGTCTACATTTTATCCCGATTCAGGTGACTCATGTGACAGGAAGGTTAACACCACCGGGTCAGGCAAGACGGGATCGAGCCCTGTGGCATGCTGGCAGCATCCCCTTACATCCTCCCACCAAACCTTTGAGTTAGAGAGCTGGAGGGAACGGCCCAGATTATCTCACCCAACTGTCTTGCATGACAGATGGGGGGAGCTGAGACCCAGAGAAGACAAGGCATTTGCCCAGGGTCAATCATCCTGGGCACCTCAGATGTCATATAGTCATAAATATCCCCTTCTTCTCCCCAGGAGGTGGCATCTGTGAGTTTGGGTCTTCTTCATCCCCGAGTCAGGCACCTCGGGAACTCAAGGGGGCTTGTGGAAGCCCCAGTCCTTCCTGTCCTATCTGCTGGGGAGTGCACCGAGGCAGTGAGTGGCGACACAGGGAAACTGAGACAGAGAACACGGTGGGAGGCAGTCTGTACCAGATGACTCAGGAGGGCCCGGGTTGGAGAGCTGCGTGTCAGCCACTGAGCCTGTGTGGACACTCCCCATTTTTTGTTCATGATCGTTCTCCTGAATTCTCAGGGAAAGGAGAGAGATCAGAGGCCTATCTTACTAGCACCTATCTTCTAGGTAAATCTATACACACAGAGCATCCTGTCCTAAAAGTGTGCTAAATGGCCAGCTTTGGCCACAGCTCATTGTGGATTTCCATGTTTTTTGGTCATCAGGTCGGCAGTGTAAGGGGCACACAGAGTCCAGGTGGAGAGACCAGACAAACATATGCAAATAAACAAACACGAGGTACAAACCACAAGACTGTGGAGGTTTTGAGGTCCATGAGGGTGGGGAAAGGATGGCATTTGGGGCAGGTGGACGCTGGAGGGATGCACAGCTGTGTATCAGTGAAATCAGAGGGGGCTGCCTGGAGGCAGTGTGGTTACCGCAACCCAGGCATGATGGAGCTTAGACATGAATCTGGGCCTGTCCTAATGTGGACCTTACGATCCTAACAACTCCTCTACCCTGTCCTCAAAAGGTACAGAAGTGAGACCCACCTTGTGGCCGGTCTGGGGTCTGTAAGTAGAATGTCTGGCTGTACAATAGGCAGTGGAAAGGCGATGGGACTTGAATGTAAAGTCGATGAGTTTGGGCTTTATCCACAATCCCCGGGGAAGCCATCTGAGTCATGCTGCAGGAAAGCGATGCTGAAAAAAGTTCTAGAAAAACTCTTTCTAGAGCACAGCACATTGTTGTAGTGCAAAGCTCTAGCTTTAGGGGCCTGGGATGAGAAAATCACCAAAGGTCTTATAAGGTTATAACATTTTCAAGGGAACCATTTGAACATTCTGCATTCATTTCCATTCATTCCCCAAAAGCTCAGGGCAAACAACCAATTTGTAATTGTTAAGTAAAAATGGGTGGGTATTTGTTTTCCTCTAGTCTTTTACATTCCCAGCTATTCCACCCTGTTATCAGCTTCACAGAAAACAAAGGAACTGAAATTAAACATTAACCAGGATCAATGAGAATGTCACTGAAGTGAACAGCCCTGGTGTTAGGTAGGAGAGGAGAGGCCCACCCACTCTGGTGGATTGCTCAGACAGGAAAGGGGCTCGGGCCAGCCCGTCTCCAAGGGAATGGGAGGCCAGCTGATTTCAACCAGCACTTTCCATTCCAGCCAGCCAACACTTTCTGAATTCCTGTTAAAGGGCTAGGCATGGTGCTATGTACCCCGGGACTATGAGGCCTCAGGCAGGGTCCCAGCCCTGAGGCATTCACGCAACCTGTGAGCAAGGCCCTTCAGGAGGCAGGTGCCTGGGACCAGGGAAGGCAGAAGGAACAGGGAGTGATGAGTTTCCCCTCGAAGACCCAGCATTGGCCCTGGGTCTTCAAGAATTAATGGACTTGTATCAGCAGAAAGGCAGGGCAGTCCAAACCGAGGAGACAGGCGAAGGAGAGGGTGGAGAGCAGTGCATGGTTCATTTGGAAAGTGACTAGGCTGGAACGGGGTGCACAGCCGAGGGAAGAGTGTGTGGGTGGGTCGCCAGGGCTGGAAGGCAGCATGGGACCAGATAGGAAAGGTTAGCTTCAAAGTGCAGGCTTTACTGGCACAGTTCTG
>PVKM010046857.1:0-11593 GCA_004027735.1 Carollia perspicillata
TTGTCGACTTCCGTATTTCAATTTTGTGTGTTCTGGTTGTGTTATTGTTTATAAATATTTGTTGTCCTTAATCTTGGTTGTGAGAGGAGGTACAGTGTTTCCACCTATGCCTCCATCTTGACCGGAAGTTGATACAGCATCTTTAAAAAGTCAAAGTTATGGAATGAAAGCCAAATATGCTCCTGCCTCAGGGATTTTGCATTTGCTGTACCCTTTGCCTTGAGCTTGAACACCCTCTCTCATCGCCTCTCTTCAGATATTTGCTGAAATGCCACCAGAGAGCCTCATAGAGACTAGCACACTCACACTGTTTTCCCCGCCACCTGCTTTGTTTTTCTTCATAGCACTCAGAACTAAATGGCATATTGCATGCAATTTTACTATGTCCTCCAATGAAAACATAGCCTCCTTGAGAGCAGGGTCCTGCTCCAGTCACTGCTTGGATACCCAGGACCTAAAACAGTGCCTGGCACATAGGTGTTCCGTAAATACCTGTTAAATAGTTGAATGATAAAGTGAAAAGAACTTATGATTAGGATCAGAGGCCCTGCGCAAGTTCTCATTCCATCCTAGAATCTATATAACCTAGGTAAAGTTACTTAACCCCTCTACTTTAGTTTTTCGTTTATAAAATGGTATTAAAAATATCTACCTCACGAGATCATGGTAAAGATTAAATAAGAGGTGATAGAGTCATACACTAGAATATCATTTCTTAGTTAAAATGAATGAAGTATACAACACATGCCAACCAACATAAACCCTGAAAGCGATACTGAGGAAAAAATGCAAATTGCAAAGGAATACATAACAGTAATTCATGTACATACCATTTTAAAACCACAAAAAAAGACTGTGTGAGTTATGTATACATACGTATATGCTAAAATTATAAACACAGGGTTGGGAAGGATATACATCAATTCCAGAAAAGTTGTACCTCTGGAAAAGGCAACAAGGGAATGAAATTATAAAGTTTCAGCATATCTGTGAGGGATTTCTTTTAATAGTATATGAAATAATCATGACAAATTTAACATTTGTTGTATGTGGGTGGATGTTATATTACTGTTTGTATCTATATGATCAAGATATCAAAAAATGCATTAAAATATACTTTTAAAGCTTAAGTTGAAAAACAGTTTATCAACTAAAAAGTTGATAAACTTTTAAGTTTAAAAGTTGATAAAGCTTAAGTTGATAAACAGTTGATCAACTAAAAAGTATTGAGTACTATTTTTGGATCAAATAAAGAAGATTATAAAAGTTACAATATTATATGGTAGGCAATAGCTGAATAGCATTGTAATTCTAAGAGAGGGGATTAGAACAAAAATTAGAAACAACAAATTGGGAATCCAATTTAATTCAAAAAGGTATTTTTGTACAAGGTATTGTGTTAGGTACTGTAACACAATGATGAGGAAGAAAAAGTCAGTTTCAAGTATGTGCAATCTGTGGATTTAGAAGGGATATAATAACCCAGAAAATTAAAAGCAGTGCAAAATCCAATGAATTCCATAAGAAAGTTACAAATAGCATGCATTGAACAAATAGAGGGGGAAGAGATCATTATCTGCTCTGCTGGAGAGATGGTAGGTCAGGAACGGGTTCAAGGAGAATGTGGCACTACATCTGAGACAGTGATAGGAGAACTCAGGAGTTAAGATTTTACCTTCAGTCATAGTTGATAGGTTTAAATGAACTTTAGACTCCATACGTCTACCTTCCAAATGAATTTTTCCCTTGAATTATCACAAGGCAATTTAGTTTTGTTTAACTTTTTATCATGGAAAGATTCAAATATATACTAAGTAAAACGATAAAGAGCCCCCTATGTTCATCACCCAACCTCAACATTATCAGCATAACGCCATTCTTTTTATTAAGAAATTATATTTTGACTTCTGATCAATATGGAGGCATAAACATGCTTCCCCTAATTGCACAACTACAGCAAAAATTACAACTAGATTATAAAATAAGTATCACTCAGATTTGTCAGGAAAGCAAACTGTATGGAAATTCAACAACCAAGGATTTAAAGAAGGCACATTCATCCAGACTAGTAGACGGAGCAGAGACGTGGAACAGCATGGAAAGGCAGCAGAGTAGGCAGTCCCACATTCACGTGTTGTGGACAAAAATCAGGAGAGATGTCTCAGAAGCAAGCAATCCCAGCCCCAGACTATACCACCCAGCCCAGGGTTCCAGCACTAAGAAGATAAGTCCCCATAACTTCTGGCTGCGAACACCACTAGGGGTTGGAGTGGTAGAAGAAAATGCAGGTTTCTCAGGAGACTCCTGTTAAAGGACTCATGAAGGTCTCAGGACTTATGCAGACACACCCACCCTGAGATTTAGCATCAAGGCAACAGCTGGAAGGGTGCAAGTGGCACATGGTGAAAATGAAATGACTCCAACTGGGCAAGTGCCAGGAGACAGCTTCCCACTGGGAAAATCTCCAGAGGCCAGGCGGTGACATTGTCCCCTCTCCAAGCCCTACTCTACACAGAGCCACAAAGTAGTAAAACAGGTTGCCCCACTTCATGATTACCTAAGGCTCCACCCCACACAATTTACAGGTGCCTTTTCTACAATAGGCCACACTACTAAGACAGAGAGTCAAATATAGGTAGAGTCAGCTCTACCTAATATACAGAAATTTTACTTTACTGATTATGCTATCGCAGTTGCCCCCATTTTTCCCACTTTGCCACCCTCCACCCAGACCCCACCATTCCCTCAGGCAATCCCCACACTGTTGCCATAGTCTGTGGCTCACGCATATATGTTCTTTATTTTTAAATATATTTTATTGATTATGTAATTAGAGTTGTCCCATTCCCCCCCCTTTATTGCCCTATGCCCTGCACCCCACTTTGCACCAGCATTCTACCCCCACTTAGTTTATGTCCATGGTCATACATATAAGTTCTTTGGCTTCCCCATTTCCCATACATTTCTTAACCCCCAACCCCCCATCTATTTTGTACCTACCATTTATGCTTCTTATTCCCTGTACCTTTACCCCATTCTCCCCTGTCCCTCACCCCTCCCCACTGATAGCCCTCCAGGTGATCTCCATTTTTGTGATTCTGTTCCTATTCTAGGTTTTTGCTTAGTTTGGTTTTGTTTTTGTTTTAGGTTCAGTTGTTGATAGTTATGAGTTTGTTGTCATTTTACTGTTCATACTGTTGATCTTCTTTTTCTTAGATAAGTCCCTTCAACAATTCATATAATAAGGGCTTGGTGATTATGAACTCCTTTAACTTGACCTTATAAGGGAAGTACTTTATCTGCCCTTCTATTCTAAATGACAGCATTGCTGGACAGAGTAATCTTAGATGTAGTACTTTACCTTTCATGACTTCGAATACTTCTTTCCAGTCTTTTCTTCCTGCAAGATTTCTTTTGAGAAATTAGCTGATTGGTAGTCTTATGGGAACTCCTTTGTAGGTAACTGTCTCCTTTTCTCTTGCTGCTTTTAAGATTCTCTCCTTATCTTTAATCTTGAGTAATTTAATCATGATGTGCCTTGGTGTGTTCCTCTTTGGGTCCAAATTCTTGGGAACTCTCTGAGGCTCCTGGACTTCCTGGAAGTCTATTTTATTTGCCAGATTGGGTAAGTTCTCCTTCATTCTTTTTTCAAGTAAGTTTTCAATTTCTTGCTCTTCCTCTTCTCCTTCTAGCACCCCTATTCGGATGTTGGAATGTTTAAAGATGTCCTAGAGGATCCTAAGACTCTCCTCATTTTTTTGAATTCTTTTTTGGGAGCCGTCCTGCCTAGTTTCAGGGACTGTAGCCTCATTGACAGACAAAAAGGTCCCATGGTTAGGGCTGATTGGAAAGGCCTTAGAGACATGAGCCACTAAGGAGACAGAACATCTCTTCCTGGCAGGAGCATAGCCCCTGCCTCCCTCATTTCATCCTGCTCAGCCCTGAAAGATGGCTGGTTAGTCAATGGCAGGTAAGATCCCTCAAGGGAGAGACAACCTAAGCCAGGCACAGCTGAAAAAGGGCCACCAGTGAAGGATTTAGGGGAAGATACAGAAGGGGCAGAAAGACCCTCACCCCTCGGCTTTGTCATAGCCCGAGTCCTCATTCTATCTGTAAGAAGTCTCCTAATTTCTTGGCTGCTTTTCTCCCCACCACCTGACTCAGCCTAAAAACAATGCTAGAAGCAGCTGCAGCCTTGTCCTGGAATGAACCGCTCTGGGGGCAAATCAGGCCTGATAAAGAATATACATTGTTTTCTTTGAGGCTTGCTCTGCCTATTGATAACCATGTTCACATTTGAGCTCAGAGCATAGGGAGTGAAACTCCCTACATCACGATACATGCCTTAACAACCTTCTTGCATTAGCATATCTCACCGACCTTGACCAGAGACAATCTGTGTTTCTTCAATTATTATCTGTAGGTGATGTCAGTTTTCATGACTAGCTTTTTGGACATTGATCGGTGAGCTTTGCATGCATACTATGTATATCTGTGTGAGCTGAACTCAATAAATACCCAGGGAAAAGGGTGCTCCAGGCTCTTCTCTTCTGAGGGATTAGCCAGCCTTTTCTCCCCAAGCAGATCTTGTCTTGGAAGTCTCATTTCATCTGCAACAGCGGGGAGGACTCCACTGGACTGAGACTCCCACAATTCTTGTTTCTTCATTCTGTTCTGGTTGAATGTTTATTTCTTCCTTCTGCTCCAAACTGTTGATTTAAGTCTTGGTTTCCTTCCTTTCACTGTTGGTTCCTCGTACATTTCTCTTCATTGCACTTTGCATATAGCCTTCACTTTTTCCTTGATTTTGCAACCATACTCAACCATTTCTGTGAGCATCCTGATTACCAGTGTTTTGAACTCTGCATTGGATAAGTTGGCTACCTCTTCATCACTTAGTTATATTTTTGGAGCTTTGATTTGTTCTTTCATTTGGGCTATATTTTTATCTCAGCACACCTGTTACATAATATGAGGCAGAGCCTTAGGCATAAACCAGGGTGGGGCAACCCACATCTCTGCATTATGACACTGTATGTGAGGGAGGGATCCAAGAGGCAGCAATGTTGCTTGCTCAGCTCTCTGCCAGCTTTCAGTCCCTTCCTCTGCTACCCATAAGCAAATTTGGCCCTTCTGGTGCTGATTCCAGGGTGTGTGTGTGTGTGTACCTTCTAGGACCCCGTAGGTCTCTCCAATGAAGTCTCCTGTGAGGATGGGAGTTTCTCCTGCTGCCACACAACCCACAAGTTTAGACCACCAGAGGTTTTGAGGCTTCATTTCCCTGTGCTGGAACCCTGGGTTGCACAGTCTGTCTCACTCCCCAGTTGTTCTTCCTGGTTATCTGCACACAAATGTGGGACCACCCAGTCCACCAGATACAACCTCAACTGCCTGGTCCTCCAGCCACCGCCTTACTGCACATCCTCTCTGCCCTGGCTGCCTGCCTCCACAGCTCCTACCAATCTGGATGAATATTTCTTCTTTAACTCCTTACTTGTCATACTTTCATACAGTTTGATTTTCTGGCAGTTCTGTTTTGTTTTTTTTTTTAATTTGTTGTCCTTCTTTTGGTTATTCGAGGAGCCAAAGTACCTACACCTCCATCTTGGCTGGAAGTTGTGTATATCCATTCATAAATGTTCTTTGTCTACTCTATTTCCTATGGTGTACTTTACATCCCCATAACCATTCTTTAACAATCAAATTATACTTCTTAATCTCTTCAACTTTTTCACCCATCTCCCAGAACCCTCTTCCATCTAGCAACCATCAAAACATTCTCTGTATCTATGATTCTGTTTCTGTTCTGCTTGTTTATTTTGTTTTTAGATTTAATTGTTGATAGATATGTATTTATTGCTATTTTATTTTCATATTTTTATCTTCTTTTTCTTCTTCAAGGAGACCTTTTAATATTTCACATAGCACCGTTTTGGTGGTGATGAAATTTTTTAGTTTTTTCTTGTCTGGGAAGGTCTTCATCTGTCCTTCAATTCTAAATGATAGCTCTGCTAGATAGAGTAATCTTGGTTGTAGGTCCTTTCTTTTTATCACTTTGTATGTTTCTTCCCAACCTCTTCTACCTGCAAAGCTTCCTTTGACAAATCAGTTGACAGTCTTATGGGAGCTCCCTTGTAGGTAACTAACTGCTTTCCTCTCGCTGCTTTCAAGATTCTATTTTTGCATTTAACCTATATAATTTTAATTATGATGTGTCTTGGTGTAGGCCTCTTTATTTTCATCTTGTTTGGAACTCTCTGTGCTTCCTGGATGTGTATGTCTATTTCTTTCACCAAGTTAGGGGAGTTTTCTGTCATTATTTCTTCAAATAGATTTCTGTTTATCACTCTCTCTTCTCCTTCTGGAACCCCCAAGATATGAATGTTAGAATGCTTGAAGTTGTTCCAGAGGCACCTTACACTATCCTCATTTTTTCTGGATTCTTTATTCTTCTCACTGTTCTGGTTGGTTGTATTTTGCTTTGTAATATTTCAAATTGTTGATTTGATTCTTGGCTTCATGAACTGTATTGTAGATTCCCTGTAAACTGTTCATTTTATTTTGTGTATCCTTTGTATTGCTTTGTTTCTGACTGAGTCTTTTTTTATGCCATTGAGATTTTCACTAAGCCCATCGAACATCCTTATAACCAGTGTTTTGAACTCTGCATCTAGTAGCTTGCTTGTCTCCATTTTGTTTAGTTCTTTTTCTGGAGTTTTGTCCTGTTCTTTCATTTGGGCCATGTTTCTTTGTCTCCTCATTTTGTCATCCTTCCTGTGTTCATTTCTATATATGAGGAGAGCTCCCAGGCTTGGTAGAATGGACTAATGTAGTAGTTGTCCTGTAGGGTCCAGTCGCACAACCTCCCCTATTACCCAAAGTGGGTACTTGAGTTGCGCCCACTATGTGGACTGTGTACACCCTCCTGTTATAGCTGAGACTTCTTTGTTGTTGGCACATCCAAGGTCAGCCACCACCTGTATTTTATATGGGGTCACACAGCATTAGCTACAAAATGATCTGCAGATGGCTGCTACTTGTGCTGGGCTTGGAGGTGACCAGGTGAGGCCAAGGTGTGGACCAAGGTCAACTGCTGCTAATGCCAGGCCTGGGGCACCTTAGTGAGAGGTACTGGCTTCAGATACCACTTGTTTCGGAGAACTTAGGAAAATCTGAAGCATATGCCAAAACAAGTCATTTGTACAGAAAAGCAACTGTAAACAACTTGGGTGGGCCTGGAAGTTGGGTTGGGCAGGGCCTCAGGAAGTTATCAAGGGGGGGGGCAAACAGTGTGAGCCAGGTTGATGGAGTCTCAGGTATTGCTCCCATCTGTTGGCTCTGTTGTTCTGTGGGAGGAGGGCTCCAAAAAGGAACAGTGGCCTCTGCCAGCACTTCTGTCTGGGAGAAACCTTCTCCCCAGCTCTTGCTCTGATGATGAACAATTGATTTCCTCCCTGTGTGTTTCTGGTGCCTTTTAATCTACGGCTCTGATGCTGGAGTTCAGGAGTGAGTCCAAGTGAGCCTGTGCATGATCCCTTTAAGAGGAACTGCCTGAGACTCAAGCAGTTTGTTTTTCACAGCCTTAGTTCCAGCCAAAAGTATAGTAACTCCCCCCCGGCACTAGAAATCTGGGCTGTGGAGGCTGGTGTGGGGCTGGGATCCTTCACTCCTGAGATATACCTCTCAGTTTTTATCCACCACATGTGGGTGTGGAACCAGCCCATTCTACGATTCACCTCTCCTATCGGTCTCAATGTAGTTTCTTCTTTTACTCTGTAGTTGTAGGACTTCCATTCAGGTAAATTTCAGATGGTTCTGAATGATGGTTGTTCCATAGGTTAGTTGTAAATTTGATGTGGTTGTGCAAGTAAGCTAGTTGGGTTTACCTATGCCACCATCCATCTTGACTGGAGTGGCCAGTCATTTTAGTCTATAACTCCCCCACCCCATTTCTCGTGTCTTTGATTGGATTATTTTAAAGAAATAATAAACCAGTCAAAGAAAGACAAATACCATATGATTTCACAAGAAACATACAGCCAATATCATACTCAACAGGCAAAAACTAAAAGCTTTCCAACTAAGATCAGGAACAAGACAAGGATGTCAGCTTTCACCACTTCTCTTCAAACAGTATTGGAAGCTGTAGCCACAGTGATCAGACAAGAAAAATAAATAAAAGACATCCAGATTTGCCACGTCCTCACCTTCACATGTTGCATGACAGAGTCTGGACATGAGAAGGAATGAGCTCAGAGAGACAACCTTCTAAGGAAAGGATGTGGCATGACAAAAGGGGGAGAGGAGGGCAGATCTCTTTTTGGCAGTCATTAGTGGCTCAATACTGTGCTTGCTGATTCCCAAGATCTGGACACCCAGAAGAGGAGGTAGAGGGAGAAATCCCCATAAAAAAATCCCATTCCTACAGGGGAATTGCAGAGGGAAGAAAATACAACATCCCCTGCAGAAACCCCTAGAATTCCTAGCAAAAATAGCCCTGCAGCTACCACAAAACCTGAGCTATCTGTACAAAGCATAACCCCAAGATTTAGATATATAAAGTTAGCTCAAAAGGAGAGAGATATCCAGCAGATAGTCCCCACTGTTCAGGAACAGTTTTTGTTTTTCACTATGAGTCTGACTAACATGAGAAATGGACAAAAACACAGCTCAGAGTACATTAAAGTTTAATAAAAACAATGAGAGAAGTTCTGAAGGAATGCAGAGTTCCTCTCTGCCCACTAGTGCTCGTCCAGGATGTTTCAATAACTAATAAATCTGAGTAAGAAACTTCCCCCAACTGTTTCAATCAAAAACATCATAGATTAATTACAACAAGCAGATTTAAAATACCCACTACTCCTTATCTTATCCTTAGACAATTAATCACAGGGTACAAAAGATGTTTTCCAGAGTAGACTAACCATGTGGAAAAAGAACTTACTAAACTCATGAAGAAATATTGAATCATTGTTATAAGAAAGATTAACTCAGAATATAGTCATTCTTGAACCTTGCTTATATAATTAAATTGTTTATCACCTCTAAGGCCAATACATTGTTTTCCACAATAATATTTGTAAAGGGTTGTTAGATTAATGAAATTTATATCTGGGTTTTGAGTTTTCCGCTTTTATAATCAACTGTAACCACAAATGTCAACCTTTGCCAAAAATAAAAGTATAAAACATTGCTTGCTACACAATAAAGCGGAGCAGAATTTCACCGTCCTTTGAGTCGTGTCATTATTGTCTCTCATTGCCAACGCCTTACCCCCTCATGACCTTCAGACCCCTGGACTCTGCTGTGGCCGGACCGCGGCACAGATTGGAAAGGAGGAAGCAAAACCGTCATTGTTTGCAGATGACATGCTAGTGTACAGAGAAAATCCTACAGACTCCACCAAAAAACTACTCGACCTAATAAGTGAATTTGGCAAAACAGTGGGCTACAAAGTCAATATTCAGAAATCAAAGGCATTATTGAACACCAACAATGAAATGTCAGAAACAGAAATCAGGAAAAAAATCCCATTTGATAAAGCAACAAGAAAAATAAAATACCTAGGAATAAACCTTACCAAGGAGGTAAAAGACCTGTACTCAGAAAACTACACAACACTGAAACAAGAAATTCAGGAAGACACAAACAAATGGAAGCATGTACCACGTTCATGGATTAGAAGAATTAACATCATCAAAATGTCCATACTACCCAAAGCAATTTATAGATTCTACACAATCCCTATTAAAGTACCCATGACATATTTCACAGATATAGAATAAACATTTCAGAAATTTATATGGAACCATAAATGATCCTGAATAGCTGCAGCAACTTTGAGAAAGAAGAACAAAGTAGGAGGGATCCCAATAACTGATATCAAACTATATTAAAGGCCAGTGTAATCAAAACAGCCTGGTACCGGCATAAAAAGAGGCACATAGACCAATGGAACATAACAGAGAGCCCAGAAATAAACCCAACTCTCTATGGTCAATTAATATTCTACAAAGGGGACAGAATCATATGTGGAATCTAATGAACAAACCAAACTAACAAGCAGAACAGAGACAGATTATAGATGAAGAACAGATGACAGCTAGTGGAAATGGAAGTTAGAAGGTGGTGGGATTAAGCAAGAAGGAAAATGGACTCATGGACATAAACAACAGAGTGGTGATTACTGGGGGCAGGGAGGTACAAGGGGACTAAATGGTAATGGAAAAAATATAATAAAGATTATATATATTTTAAAAAATCTAGGCAGTCTAGCTGTGCAAGTTTCATCATAATGCACTGGATTTATTTACTTCATTTGTGGTATTACATCAAGATTTTGATGTATAATTATATCAAAGTAAATGCTAAAATGGAAAACTTTTAAAAATTAGATAAAAATTACAATTTTATAAGTTCCTTTGTATACACCTGAATGAACTTCAAAATATACCTCCTTGGTACACACACACACTCAATAATTTGCATATTAAATAAGTTTAATAATTTTAAAAAGTATTATTTTATTATTTAACGGTTTACATATTTAGTAATTTTTAACAGATAGCTCCTAGTCAATGCTGCTCTTGTTTGGAATTGTTCTACATAGCAGGCAGAGAAACCTTTTCAAAATCTGAATATATTTATGCCATTGCCCTACTTCAGTAACTTGACTGTGTATTGAATATTATCAGACAGATTAATGGGTAAAAAGGGGCACATGTCTCTTGATTTTCACTGGATACAGTCTCAAATAACATACGAACATAACCACAAGTCAACATTCTGAAACTAAATGAAGCAGAATAAATGATTCTGTGTAGCCAAGCTGCACAAATACAATTTCCCCATTTAGTAGAAACACTGAAAAAAAAAATAAAGACATAACAGAAAGACATCTAGTTCTCAGAAGGGCACTTGTAATACTTAAGAAACTGAAAAGTAAAGCTGCTTGTTATCCTATTCATGTGGCAGTTTTACGTCTACTGAAGCTATGTTATACAACTAGGACTCCACTATATTTGGAGACGAATCAGAAATAAGGATATAGGCAACCTCCCCATTTGTCCAACAGATTCCTAACTCAGTAATGAGTTATTGTCATTTATATTGTTAAGTATGACCCTAAGATTACATAAAATTTGTTTGGCGGGGAATGATTATTTGCATTTACAATCATTACTTTTACTTTCTTCAAAATAATTTCATCTGTTTCATCGCTGTTATCCTCTCAATAGCTCTGTAATATAAATAAAGGTTGAGGAGAGAGGTTCCATTCATTTTTTAAAACAGAAGAAAAAACAGAATTTTAATACATGTGCATGGGGAATGCATATTCATGAAAATTCCAATGACTGTGAGGCAACATTGCGTATATATGACATTTTCTGGACAAAGGAGAAGAAGGAAAACAAAGTATTAGATTTCAGAAGTGAGAATGGTTGATTTACACAGCACAGGTGGCAAACACCAGGCCCATGGGCTGAATCCAGCCCTACGCCTTCTTTTATCCAGCCTGGCACCTTGTTTCTGCCTGACAGCAGTGCTGGGCTCTTGCTTAAGAAGTAGTTCCATTTATACAGTCCTAAAATTA
>PVKM010046858.1:0-11592 GCA_004027735.1 Carollia perspicillata
GAACCACTCAGAACAACTCTAAAGGGAACCAAGTTACAACACGGAACAAAAAAGGCCACTTTTTCTTCTTCCATTTATTTTGCTCATTCGCAAGATGGATTGATTTACAGGAGGCAGGTGATGTCCAAAGACAAAGCTATGCCTTGGAGAGAGAAAAGAAAGTTGGGGTGGGGGGGCATATCTGTGGATAACCTGAGGCTCCGCCAGATACCTGTGTGTCCTCTAAGATCTCAACTCTGTCAGTGTCTATACTCAGATTTCATTTCTGGCCACAGCAAAAGCCCCTCATAGGGAAGAGTCTAAAGCTAAACACGGTAGAGGAAAAAAGTGCTTTAAAAAAAACCCACACTTGTTAAATGCAGTCATTTCAGCCACCCACCCTCGAGGCGTAACTCCTGAGCAAACTTAAAATTTCTACTGCAGGAAAAGGGCAGTTGAGTAAACAGAGCTACATTTTATTGTCTGCTTCCAAAAATTAAAAAAAATATATCTTCAGAATACCCGTCGGCGATATCAGTTTGTGGGCTGGGTAGATGCTCCCTGCCCTCGAAGACACGTGGGGGCAAAGGAGCGTGACTGTGTAACCAGTCCCTCAAGTCACTAATTAGAGCTTCAGACAAAAAAAGACGGGGGTGGGGAGCTTTTCTGATGATTGTCACTCCAGGATTACGAGGACTTTCCATACCTTAGGCAACTTGTCTGTCTCAGAACAAAATCCATCTGAAACTGGACCTTCCTAGGTTTCCCTTCTCCGGTTTCCGTGAGGCCCAGAGCAGGATCTCTGTCGCACTAACGTTCCCCTGGACGTCTGGAAAAAGGCTTAGGGTCTGGGAGACCTTCCAGAATCCGCGCAGTGACCAGCGCCACAGGCGTGAACTCCTTAATGCCTTTTGCAGGAATCTCCACCGCAGTGACACTGGTGACTGTCTGAAAGGATTTCCACCCCCGCCCCTTTTTTCAAAATCGCAGGCAGCTCCCGTGTGCTTTTTCCCGTTTTATTACATCCTTGAGCGTCTCCGGTGGACTGAAAGCGACTGGGGAAAGTTGCCGCTCTGCATTCGATAGACAACGTCCAGTTGAAACAGTTGTTAGCAAATGAATGGGTTAGGTGAATGGAAAAAAAAGGAAAAAACTGGACTTTTGAAGACTCCCTGTAGAAAATGGTGTATTGGTTGCTAAAACTTGAGTTTCTGTCCAGTTCTCCTGCTGCAGAGACTGAGATAAAGGCAGAGCATAAACGTGAAGACGTGGCTTTTCAAGGGACAAGTGGAAATTGAAAAGAAGGCGGAAGCTGGGGTTTGTGAGTGTGAGCGTGTCTGCCTGCAAGGCTGGTGTTTATGCGGAAGGAGGAGGGGGAGGGAGGCTGGCTGTGAGGTTCGTCGTGCCTGAGATCAAACGGTTCTGGTTCTCCGTGGCTGTCTCTTCTCAGCAGTGAAGCGGAGGAGTGACCTTGTAGCTGCTAAGGGGCAGTGACTTGCCGTTATTCCCCTAGTGCAGATTGAGCAGAGCTGTTGCCTGACTCAATCTAGGGCCACATAGAAAAAGTCGGTTGAATCCAAGAAGCGGAAGGGCAGGGCAGATACTGGGATCCCAGTAACGAAAGGACGGAAGGACAGTGATGAGACTCCTAAGGCCTGTTTTTGTGGCAGTTTCCAGATTCTTGCTAGACATAGGAAGGTTGCCGCGTCCACAGAATCGATCCCGCCTCAGCTGGACAGCAAACAGGCTCATCACCACTGCTTGGAGTTTTCTTCCAGGCAGTGACCCACGTGGGCCAGTTGTCTCAGTCTCTGACCACCTTCGGTGGAAGCCAGTGTCTGTCTGTTATGGCTGTGCAGTCACCGCGGGTGTTTCATTCGATCTACAATAGCTTGGCCAAAACATTCACCTACTCCTTAACTTTGAACAAGGCTCCCCTCAAAAATCATCGACAAATTCAAGGGCATCTCATGTTCTGAGTATTTCATGTTTCACATGGACTTGCGTCAAAATTTTTGTTCTTTTATGGACCCTCATTACCACAGGAGGGGGTGTGAGATGCCACTTAAAAAGCCCAAACCTTTAACTTTATGTTGTTATAAGAAACCAAAAAAGAAGCAAAGAAAATGACGCATTTAACTTAATGTCTTAAAAATTATTTATGAACATCCCAAATGCATTTTCTTACACAAGAAGGGCTGATCAAATAATTCCGTTCCAGGCTGAACACATGATTCGAGAAGCAGGAAGGCTAATTCAAAGCCGATTCAAAGCCAGAGGAGAGGGGGTGCTTCCTTCTCTCCCTTCTGACCTTTCTCTCCATCTCTGTGTCCCTGAGCATCCTTGCACTCGAACTCTGAGCCTGTCAGCCTCGGAACAAACCCTAGTGGTCACATAGTCAGACACGTTTCCCCGTAGATGAAGGAAACGAAGGCCTAGCAAGGGTCCGAGTTGTCCCAGGTTTCTAACTACCTGGAGGAAGAAAACCTGTGTCTCAGGAAGTGGGTCTGTAGCCCCCCAGGGGCAGTGCCCCTTCTGTGCCCCCGTGCCCCCTTCCCCCCTCTGCTCCCCTGGAGCCACAGGACAGCGGCAGGAGCTGGACCAGCATCCGGCCAGGGCCACGTCCACCTTTCCAGGGAGCCCCGTGCTCTCAGAACCACTGGGCTTCAGGCCCACAGAGCTAGAAGTGGCAGAGTGGTCCTCCCTCACTCTTGACCCACCTCAGACACTACCTTTCGCAGATAAACGTCAACATGACCAATCAACAGGGATTGTTAGAAGGACGTCCGAGGAAGGTGGTGTTTGGGGTGCTGATAATGCTGTTTTTTGACCTCGTGCTAGTTGCGGGGAAACAGTTTGTGAAAATTCTGTGAGCTGTGCATTTCTAGACACTTCAAGTTTAAAAAAAAACTTACAGAACAGTTACAGTCATTATTAAGGAAAGTATGCTGGCATCAAAGAAATTAAATACTTGTAGAAATTATATTACAAGTGTATTTTTAAAATTTAAAGGAAACTTTTAAACAAAAACAACCATCAGCAAATTGATCTACTCCTTGGGGGTAGAAACATTTTATGATGCTGAGTTTTTTGTTTTGTTTCGTCTTCACTGTATAACTCCTGGAAGAACCATTTAAAAACAAAATCTACTAGATCTGACTATGTCTTCTCACTATGGGAATTACGTACTCTAAATTATAGCTAACGCAAAGATTTTTCCCAGTCTTCATTTGAATTGGTAATTTATGTGTAAATACTTGGGAAGTCTAATTCAAAATTTCGTGGTGTCCCATTATCATTCCTATGGAGAAAAAGTTAGAAGTTGGCCTGGTTGGGTGCAGTACTATTCTGGGTGAAATGTTTAACTAGTATCATCAACAAAGAACCACTTCTATATATATACTCACATGCAGATGCACACACACACACGACTGGAGTGTGTAAATACCCTCTGTCATTAAAGCTGCACTGGACAAATTGTGTTCGTGATGAGTCAGAAGCACTTCATGAACCTCAGGTTCCTTGATTATTGTCTACTATTGGCTAATATCCTGCAGAAATGAAAAATGGCCGGGAACAAGCTGTGATATACATTAAAAAGTAAACGCCCAACAGCATAGGTGTGGAGGCTGCTGAATAAGTGAGTACCTAGCACTTATTACAGATCAGGCATTCTTTTCAGCAGTAAGAAAGAGCAAACGAGAGAATGCCTGAGATCCATACATTTGAAGTTAGTCTTTTCTTCCTCTTCATTTCCAACTTCTAGTGGGGGGGCATACCAATCAGACAAAGGAGCAAAAATAGGCAAAAAGGAAATCTATGGTCTAGATAAGGTGCCTGAGTAATTGATTTCCTAGTTAGTAAAGATTCACCTATGTTGAGAGGATTTAAATACTGTTGAGAAACTGATGCCAGTTCATAAACAATGTGCAAATATTTTTTGAGTTTCAAATACAGCTACTCAACAAGCCTCACGTGAGCACATTTAAAGCTGACCCTCTGTGCCTGGCCGCTGGCTAATCTGGGTAGACTATTTGAGTGGTAATATTTCCAAGCTGATTGGGTAGTTTGGAATAGCAACTTGAATCCGGTTGGCTTGTAGAACATGCAACCTGTGGGCGGCTCTCTGGAAATGTTGGCATCTGGTAACTTCTGTTTGAGGAGCAAACTTGAATGCTGGGTTGTCAGTAGCCTATACATACACCCCCGTGTCCACAGGCGCATGTGTCCCTGTGCAGCAAATAAAGCATGCCCACTGGGAAAGGGAACGGTTTCCGAATGGGCAGGGACCCCAGGAGAGACTTAGGGCGGTGTCCAAGCCCCGGTCTCTATGAAGAATGTGTGCTTTAGGCCAAGAAGCAACCCAGAAGTTGAAAGTCAGGGACACTGAAGTTTGCCAGAGCGTTGGGAAGAGTAGAGCACGGATGAAATGAAGGCAGTGGGACGCGACGGTAGCTAACATACTACAACCTCATAGGAAGCGCAAAACTGTAAACTTCCCTTTCAGATCGCGTGTTGTCCACGAGTGGGGCTCAGTGGCTGGGCGTGTTCTCTTAGCGGAGACTAGGAGGGAGTCCCCACGTCCGCAGGTGAGGCCGGGCCAGGGTGGCGGGCCTGTCGGAAGCGCCGCCACAGGAAACCCTCGGGGGTGGTCACGCCGTGACCCAGTTCTAATTCCGAACGGCACCGGCTCTTCCAGATCCAGAAGAGCTGGGAAGCCTTGAGCCCTTTGCCCTGAAACAGCCGAGGAATTCGAGCGATAACTCACACTTGCTACTGCAGGAACGAGGAGGCACAGGCAGCAACGGCACAGAACCCCAGGCTTGCAGACGCTCTGCAGACTCCGCGCCAGGCACACCGGCGAGTCAGGAGAGGCCGCCATTTGTTGCCGGGTAACGTGCGGAGTTCTCGGCCCGAGCCACCTGCCGTGTCTTCGTGCATCGAGCAGTCACATTCCAGAATGGAGAAGGCCTGCTCCATTCAGAGGCATAATTCCCTTGGAAGATCCATCTCTAGCTGATGCATTTTGTCCCTAAAAGTGTTTAGACACAACTCGAATAAAATTAGAAGTACTTTGGCACCCTCATCAGTGGCTGTGTCCCAGAGCTGTTCTACCACAGAAGTGGTTACGTGGCATATTGATCAGGGGGCATCGATCACTGACTTATTACTGAACATTTCTCTCTTCACCCCTCCCACCACCGTAAGAGAAGCAGAACAAACTCCTGGCTTCTCTACTGGCGAAGGATGCGCTAGTCCTGACCACGGGACAGGCGCCAACTCACGAGAGTGCGTCTGAAGCCACAGGTTTATCCGGTTAGTGTCTAAATGCAAAAGTTTACAGTTACTCAGAGACTCTCAAAGTCAGACAAGAGAAAAATGATGAATTCCTATCAAATGTTTTTTTTTCCTTATAAATGAAATTTAACTCCTTGGGCAAATATAACATTCTTTTTTGCCTGTATGATCACCCAAGCTTCTTTAGGGAAAATGTGGAGAAGAAATAAGGGAAACAACATATATGCACACACATATTCGTTAAATGAAACGGATCTCAAGCTTCAAGCACACGAAGCAATTGTTGCCTATGGCTGTGACCTTGGTTGATGTTCATATTTCAAGTCCAGGCTCAGCCAAGTTTCCCGCCCAAGTACTTTCCTTCTGTAATTGGATATGTGTCTGCATATGCACCATAACAACGGATTCCGAAAACGACATTAAAATTTATTTCACCATTAGAAAGCCATAACTTATTTTTTTCCACCAGGTCCTCTCTGAACTTCACAAGCATACCACTTGATTAATTGGGGTGACCCATCCGTGAGGACTCGTTCCAATGGCAATGGAATCTCCTTCCTAGAAACGCAGTGCTCTGATGAGAACTGCAGCCCGCAGAGTGGCCCTGACAGACATCCTCGTTTTGCTCCAGGCTCCTTACACCCCTCACTATTCCCCGAAACACAGGGAGGTAGAGATGTCTTTTTTCATTTTATTAGATTTATTGGGTGACATTGGTTAATAAGACTATGTAGGTGTCAAGGACACAGTTCTGTAACACACCACCCGTATATCACATCATGTGCTGTCTACCCAAAGAGTCTTCTGTCCGCACCCGACTCCTCTTTGCCAGCGCCCCTCATCCCCTGGGGGGGCAGCAGCACCCACAGTCGTGAGTACTTGCACGGTTCCAGAGCCAGTGTCCTTGCTGGGAAGCCACGTGCTTGGTGTGGTTAGCTCCTGCCTAGCACTTGCACTCAGCCTGGTGCCCAGAGGTATCCGAAAGCTCTTGGCGGCCCCTTTGGTGTACAAGTGAGTGAAGATTCGTTGGGACAAAGCCTGACATGTGCCCGAGGTCCCTTTTGCCTTGGCGTTGTGTCCCCTGGTTGGATTTTGGCTTTATACTTTATTTTCTGCACGCCGCCTCTCATTCCTTGTTTGTTTTGTTTTCATTCTTACTCCCAACTAATTTTGTTCCTAAGAAAAAGCCTATTCACTTATTATTTTAGAATATGCTGCGTGCCAGGCAGTCTTCTATTCTCCCCTTGCCCTTCCCCCATAGTCTGTCACCGAACTTTATAGTTGCCTTCCCGTTGGGAAAAGAGAGAGACAAAGCTTTTTAAAGAAATGTCAGAGGTGGTACTGGGAGAATCACCATGAACTCCATTTGGAAAATGATACAAATGGCTTTTCTTCATATTTTGATCATATTTTAAACTAGCATGGTCAACCGCTGTTGTGGCCTGAATTATTATAGGCTAATTTTATAGCAAATCATATTTGATATTTTACAGCATATCTTAGATAACGGAGTAAGGACAATTTCTAGAGCATTTTGACCATTACTAAAACAGGTTATGGGCTATAGTTATCGCATCTGGTTATGTGCTAGTTGAAATGCTTCTTGCATGTTTGAAGACATCACAGGTGTCCTTGAACTTGCAAGAGGTCTTTCTGTTTGATATAGACCTCAGTGCAGTGGCCTAGTGACAGAGAGGGGCCTTGGTGAGCAAACCAGCAGGAGAGGAAAAGAAGGACAGCAGCCTATTAACCCAGACTCTTGGGAAAAAGCAGTGAACGAGAAAATAGCTGTGTGGTCCAATCAGGATTAAGTAGCAAGACTGGTGGAAACTAAATAGCTCGATGGTGAGGGAACTGTGTATCTTGTTACTCTGGCGAGTTTAAAATTAATCTGGTAAGGGGAAGGAGGACTAAGTAGTTGATGTAATTTGTTCATGGTAACAGGCCGAAGAAGATAAGTACTGGCAAATGCTTGTTGACAAAACCTGATTTGCACCAATGTGGAGTTATCGATGATCTTTCTATATCCCGCTTCATGTAAGTGGTCCCATATTTCACTATGGAAAAACACTTAGGTATGAGGTTTGCAACGTATGATACATAAGCGATATTTCCTTTATGGGCTCTGAAAAGCGTCTGAATTCTGAAACGTATGTGGTCCCAAGCACTTTGGATGGGGAGTTGTGGGCTTGTGTAACTGCTGAGCCTTGGGAGGAGACGTGCCATGGAGGGGTGATGGAGCTAAACACCCACCCTGCACAGCGGGGGTCAGTAATTATTCCCGACGGTGGGTGAATCGGGAACTGAGTGTGTGCCTGTCGTGTACGGCCATGGACCAGAAGACCTAGATAGAAATTCAGAGCAATCTCCTCTGGAGGTGGAGCGGGACCGGGTGGGAGGTTGGCTTCTCATCAGGCCTCTCGGAAGCTCTTTGCACTGTTACCACCTGCATATGTCACTTCAGTTAAAAAAAAATTAAAGTATTTCAACAAACTTGCCTTGAGTTTATACAGTAAGCTAAGTACTATATCTAGAAATGTAAAAATTAAAACCCGCAGGAATTCTAACGTGGAAAATAGACTACAGACAATAAAGTGTAAGTGACGGTGTAGTGATGCAAACAGAGCAGAGGGTCACCGCTGTCCTCTAGAGCCGAGAGGGTGCTGTAGGGGTAAGCGACCACTCCGAAGCGTGTATGCGGGCGACGGGCCTGGTGACCTGCGTGGGGAGGAAGAGGGACACCAGCCAGGGAAGTCTGCCCAGTGCTGACCGCCCTCGTTAGCACCCGAAGGCCGCAGGCCGAGGAAGGGAGCAGGAAGGTGGCCGTGGGGCCACAAGTGCAGAAAAGCTGGTCAGGGAGAGCACTCTGCACACCCTCTCTGTGGCCAGGAGGAACCAACTGCCGCTCCCCAACTTCGACCCATCTTCCCTGGCAAAGACGAAGCTGTTGAGACTCGTTGGTTGGTTTTCTGGGGGGTGAGGGTGGAGGGGAGGAAGGTGAATTTTATCTAGGAAAGCTGTGTCTTAATTTTATTCTCAAAATAGAAGACACTGAGAAAATATACATGAGCAGGAACATTTTTTCAGGCGATTCAGCATTAAGTTAACTTTTCTAGATTGCAAATTCAATGTATGGAGGAAGGGAAACGCAGCTCCTCTGGCCAGGATCCTAGAGAAGGTGAGCTACCGGAGCCTCGCAGGTGGTCCTTCGGGGTAGCTCTAAACCCAGAATTCATTGCGGCCTACGTATCTGAAGGGCTTGGACAAATCCCGTGCGGTCACTGATGAGAAGGGGCTGTTTCTTCCACACCCATCTTGGCAGCTGTGGCAGCTGCGGCATCTCTTCAAACGCCCAGATTATAGGTTAAACCCTGAAGTGGAGCCTTCTAGTTTTAGGATGAAATAGAAGTTTCTCGAAATGCCAGGCTTTTGGGTGCAGCAGAGATGATGGCATGGGAGCTGTACGCAAAATGCTTGCAGTGGGAAGTGATCAGATGCATTGGGATGAAAAGGGAAAAAAAGGGAGGAGACTGAGAACTCCCCAGAGTGCAACAGAAAGTGCCGGAGCTCAGGAAAGAGCGTGCATGGGAGGCGCGGAGGGGCCTCGGACAGGTGGCGGGGAAGGAAGTTGACAGACGAGCCTTGCATTTCTCGAAAACTTGGTCTCTATCTCAGAGTTCGCACAGGCGGACAGGAAGGGAACAGGTGTCAGAAACAGCAGTTCTTCTCGGGGAGGATTAAATGGTGGAGGAAATGGAGATCGCATTACCGAGGACGATGGGAGGGGAAAGCAGTGTGTCTGAGTGGGGCTGCGGGGAATGGCCGGGGGGAATTCGGAGCTGAAGTCCGAGGGGCTATCGTGTTAAAGCTGTGAACATCCGGCTGTCACAGTGTGGCTGGCTGGGGCTCCATGAATGGATGAGGACGGGAGGCGCTTCTTTCATTTGTTAATAAAAAGAGTGCCATCGTGGACAAGAAAAGTGAGATTTAATTTTTAGATATGTAGGATGCTCCATTGCAGAACCGGTGGGAAATCGAAGGGACCGTCCCAGTGCGTTGGAAGACTGGGGGCATGAGAGGGTGGACTGGGTCACATGATGTGACGCTCCGTTCGTCCTCCTCCTCCCGCTCCCCTTCTCTCCCTTTATGTCTTCATCTTTCCCCCCGTTGGGACATGTGGCAGTGTGGGAACTCACAAGCGGTATTCCAAGAAAGATAGTGTATTGTTAGGGGTATCACCCGCATTATTATTATTATTTTGGGAGTGTGCGTTCACTCAGAAAACATTTTTATTAGAGACGTAATTTTTAAAAAGGAATGCAGTCAGTGAGATTCCTGGAGTACGTATTGAAAACCTTTTTAACAGAAAGATCTCGGGCTGGGATTCAGAAGCCCCGGGCTCCAGCTGGAGCCCACCCCGAGTTCGCACCACGGCCTCGGACCAGTCACGTGCCCTCCTGTGACTCTGTTTCTTCGGCTGCAGAGAGGGCCCGAGGTCGTATCAGAAATGGACATTCCTGCCGGCGTGAACACCACAGTCTCCGTGGATATCCTAGTTAGGCAAATGGCATCCACCGAGACCACAGGAAGGGAAGGGGTGCTCCCAGAGCCAAAAATTACTTCGGCGAAGGAGTTTCTCCCTTTTCGCCCATTCATTCTACTCATGCTAATTACGTGTGACTGTGATTTCCTGGGTCTGGGAACACGCTTCCTCCAGATACGCACGTTAGTCATTACCCCGTCTCCCGCAGGTCTCCACTCAATGGTCGTCTTCTCACGAGGGTTTCTTTGTTTTTTCTTTTTTTAGTGTTTTTTTTTTGAAAAAAAATATTTTAATTGTTGTTCGAGTACGGTTTTCTGTCTTTTACTCCCGTCCTAGCCCACCCCCCAGTGCTCCCCCCCTCCCTCCCCTTTCCACCCCCCTTAGTTTTTGTCCACGTGTCCTTTATACTTGATCCCGTGACCCCTTCCCCTTTCCTTCTTCCCCGTTTGAAGCTGTGTGTGCATGTTCCCCATTTCATGCTTTGTTTTTCCACAACACTCATCATATTCTAATTTCTAAAACTTTCCCTTAGGCATTTATTATTTTTATTCCCCCACTAGGAAGGGGGATGAAGCCAAGGATTGTGTCCGTCCTCTTCAATGCTGTACACAGAACACACAAACTAGAGCTTACCACGCGTCCAACCCTCGGTGCCGTTCCGTTCCATCGAGTAGCCAAGCGACTCTAGACTAGGGGTGAGCATATTGTTGACGTGAGAGCAGGGAGACTAGGAAAGTCAGAAGTGGTATTGGGTCCATGACCTTGATTTTCTAGTGTTTCAAGTGATAGGATCTTGGCTTCATACGAAAGCCCGTATAGGAGCCTCCTAGAAAAGCCTAAAACCCAGACCTGGGCCGGCTGAGGCAGGGGGAAGGAACTTGCCCAACCTGCGTCCCTCCCACATCCCCCAGGTAATCCCTAAAGAGGCTTTGCCCAGATTCCCTCCGTATAACTGCATCCCAAGAATCGCCTGGGACACTTGTTAAACATAGAGATTCCCGGGCTCCTCCCCAGGGACGGGAGGAGCGTGCGGCAGGGCGTTGGTGAAAGGGCAGAGGTTTGTATCAAGGAAGGGAACAAAATAACCGCGGAGAGCAGGGACTCGGCGGGCTGAGGAGACACGGGTTAGCGGAAGGGCAGTACGGGCCTCATGAGAAGTCACTTTAAAGGTGGTCGGTCACTTCCACTGGTCTCCCACATGAGAAGAAGAACGTGGTTTGGGCCGAGAATCAGATATGTTTAAAGAGAGAAAAACAAAGCCGTAGTTAGGGGTTGGCATGGTTGAACTTCATTATTTACAATGGCGCCAAAGAACCTACATGCAACCGCTGGAACTAAATAGAACACGAACAGAGTCCTAAACATTCAGACATGTGACAGAGAGAAAAATCCCCCCCGGTCGAAGATCTTAGAAGATGTAAAGTGCACTGGTTCATTAAACACTGGCACACAAACAGAATCCTGGGAAAGTTGTATTCAGTTCTGGTATTCTCCTATTAAATGTTAATTTCTTGTTGTATTAGCACAATATAATCAACGTACTGGTACTTTGCCATGTATTACGCACACCCACGTTTGGGGCCCAGAGTTTCAGGAAAAAAGTATTTTGTTTCAATGTTTCATTCAATTTTTTATTTACATATAAAACTGATTATTGTATTCCAGGGTACTGTTTTGCATATAGATATCGTTACTGCTTTCTAGAGTTATACTTTTAATGCATAAGCATAAACAAAAGAATTAAAAACATTTATATAGATATGGAATTAGCA
>PVKM010046859.1:0-11588 GCA_004027735.1 Carollia perspicillata
TCTCTCCAAGTTTTCTGTATTGAGACTGTGCGCTGCTTCTTTTTTAGGACACCTTGAGAGCAGTTTTGGGTTCACGGCATTACTAGCAAAGAGGCAGAGATTTCCCATGCACACTCAGCATCCCCCGTACATGCAGGGCCTCCCCCATTATCAACAGCCCACACCAGAGTGGTGCATGTGTGATCTGGCAACAACCTACATCTACACTCCATTATATCTCTCAAGGTCCATAGTTGACATTATAGTTCACTCTTGGCATTGTGCATTGCGCGGGTTTGGACAAATTTAAAATGACACACACCCACCATTATGGCATCATACAGAATAGTTTCACTAATAAAAAACAACAACAGAAAAACGCCTTCTGTATTGGTATTGTGTTTCTGATTTCATGTTCTGCTTATCCATTGCTGCTATATTGGAAAATAATTTATTTTTGTATATTAACCTTGCATCCTGCAACCCTGCTGCAATTGCTTTTAGTTCTGGTGTTTCTTTTGTAAGAAAAGAACCCATTTTTCACAGTTGCTGAGATTGCTCTTCTGGGATGGAGACAATTAGGTCCGCACTCTCCTACCTGTCTGTTCTTTCAGGTGACGAGAGCCCCAGCGTGAACGTGTGCTTGCTCAGACTTTCTGAGTCCCAAGAAGAGCCGGTTCCGGAACCTTGCGGGTAGAGGGAAGGCGAAGATGGAAAAGAAAGAATGTGAGGCTGTAGACAGGGGACAAGCCAAGGGGGAAGCTGTGTCCATCGGGGCTGTGCAGAGCCTCGACAAGGGAGTACTTTCCAGAACAAAGAAGTTTCTCTCACTCACAGGTGAATGGTCGCAGGACGGCTCCCTTCTGCATCTGAAATGGCCCCATCTAGGATGGGTCTCTGCCGTATCCCATGCCAGGTAGAGGGAAGAAGGAAGAGCATCCCAGGTGGTTACACCCCACTTTCGCTCATTGTCTATTGGCGGGAGCTTGGTCACATGGCAATACCTGCAAGGAAGGCTGGGAAACGGCACCCAGCCGGGTGACCATGTGTCCTGCTGTTAAGTGTCTGCTGCTTTGAATGAAAGAGATGGTGGATGGTGTTGGTGGACAAATAGCAGGCTCTCTCACAGAGAGGGAAGGGGTGACAAGAGGGCAGGGGAGGATCAAAGGGTGAACAGAAACGAGAGTAGAGAAGAAGAGAGGACTGTAAGTGGGAAAGGCCCAGGGCTGGATTCCAGGCAGAGCCTGCAGCGTCTCAGCTGGTTGCTTGGTGTCACTGAGGGGCTCGGGGAGCAGGGTGCCTGTGACCGCGGCGGGGGAGGAGCCCTGTTGGCCTCACCAGGCTGCACTCCAGGTTCGCCTTGTGGCTCCTGGTTGTGAGGTTGTGCTTCAGACTTTTTACATTGTTTTCCTTTTGTGCCCTCTTATTGGACCCCTTTGGTTAAAGAACACACCTGGACGCCTGGAACAGAAACAGCATCTGGACAGGTAGATGGAAAGTGGGGCCTCCTGCTAGCTTGAAAATACACAGCACCCTTCCTTCCCTTTGCGTGGTGGCTTGACTTTCTCAAAGGCTACGGGCTGTGATAAGAAGTCAATGAGATGATCCTGCCTGGCACATGGTAAGTGACGGGGAAACTGAGGCTCAACTCAAGTGGCTTGTCTAACAATTCAAAATCGGGTCTTCTAACTTCCGCTTCTGCTGGAGCTCAAGGCACTGGTTTGGGGGCTCCAACCAGACAGGCAAGTGGCTGGCTGGCTAAAAGGAAAACTAAGTTAAGATTCTGAAAGAGCACAAACTCGGTGAATTAGAGCAGGAAATCCAAGGAGTGGAGATGGCTGTAACAGCTAAAAGATCCCCGAGGGTGAGGAGAGAAGAGGAAAGGAACAGAGAGAGAAAGAGGGGCTGTTGGACGCACTAAGGCCCTGATGTTCTCATTCTCCAGGAAACGAGACCGGGACATGAGGCAGCCACACGCGCTCCTGGCAGCGGTGGCTGCAGAAATCTGGAAGGACTCACCGTGTGATGGAGAAGGTTCTCGTTGCGGGGAGAGGTGCGGAGGAGACGTCTGCACCAGACTCGGCCTCCGGGGCTCATGGTCCCATTTTCAGGAGGAGCTCCGGAATCTTCCCACGGCTGCTCCCAGTTCTAGCCGGCCGGCCGGGCACCCCTAGCTTTTCTTTTACTTTAATCCCACTGGGAGCAGGAGACAGATAACCTTTCCATAATCGGAAATCCCAGTAAAAAGAAACTCTCTCTGAAAAGGACGGTGTTTGGAAGGCTTTCGTACTCGGTAGACTTGAAAGCTTTTCAGCAGCCCTCGGATTTCTCTGTGTGCTTCAGGCCATGAGGGGAGTCCCGTGAGCTGAATAAAAGGCCGCTCCCACAAGAGCCGTTTCCAGCCAAACGAGTTTGACATAGCAGGGCCAGAAGCTCTAGGTCAGCGATCTTCAGCCTGTTTCATCTCATGGCACACACTAACTCAAATTCTGCGGCACACCAAAAACTATATCTTTTCCCAATCAGACCAAAACAAAAGGTATAATTTTGATTCATTCACACTGGACAGCTATTGTTGTGTTGGTGGTTGTCATTTTTCCACTGGACAGTCTAAGGGAAGAGAGGTCAGTGCCCCTGACTGAGTAGTCAGGTATTGCATGGTTTAAAATTCTTGTGGCGGGCTGGCTCAAAATCACTGCTCTAGGGAGGTATTAAGTTGCTGATCACACACCCCATGGTTTTCTCACACACCAGGCAGGGCAGGGAAACTCTCTCACTCTACCCTTGCTCGAAAATGGGTTTCTTCTCTGTTTTCACTTCGCTATATTCTTGCTCTCATTTCCTTTATAATTCACTCAAGTTTCAGCTGGCTTTGCAACCGTGAATATTTCCACTCTAATACTGCTTTGGGGCCTCTCTAGCTTGAGCCTGCACCGAGTTTTCTGAGGGCCTGCTGAAACGCTGACGGCCAGCCCCACCCCTAGAGTCTGTGACCCTGGAGGTCTGGGGTGGAGACTGAGAATCTGCATTTCCAACAGGTTCCCAGGCGCTGCTGCTGCCGGTCTGGGGACCACACTGGAGAGAAGGACTCTCAGATTAAACTCCGTGGGTTCTGCCTCAGCCAGTGCCATCCAATCTCACTGCACTGCTGTCTCCCTGTGTTCCCAAGGATAGCTTGTCACCATATGGCGACGCTCTCTTCCACACCCAAAGAGGCACCAGTGAAGCTCCCAGAAGAGATTGTGGCAGTCTGTCTGAGAGTAGAGCCATGCCCTAGAGCAGCAAACCTTCAGCATCCAGTCCCAAAGTGGCCCCAGAAGGACTGAGACCCTTCCTTACTCCCAAACGGGGTGTGGGTTCCATGTCCGCACTTAGGTTCACACCATCTCTGGGGTCCCTGCAGTTGGATTTGATCTGAAGTCCCAGCAGCCCCAAAACCAGCTGGAGCTGAGCAGGTCCCCCAGCCGCCCTCTGACCCGGGAATGCCAGTGCCCTCCAAAGAGATCTCTGTCACCAAGGACGGAGTCCAACATTGTCCCTCAGCTGGTAGGGCGGGGGTGACGTTTGTCTGATGCATTGGGTGTTCAAGATCCAAGCACTCTGAGGTCAAGTCTGATGGGCAGTCCTCATCTTAACAACTGAAAAACAAATGAAACACAGGTTCACCTCAGGTTCCTCAGAAATAAGGATGTGGAACTCACTACAAAGATGTAAGCCGTTTTCAGTTGAAAATAACATAGAATAGAAATAATAGTTACATTTCCAAACGGATTGAGTGGAAGCCTATTCTGGTCCTCATGACATCCTAAATTTCCTAGGCTGACCATTTGAGAGGAAACCATGAATACACTTTAACTTGAAATTCACAGTTCAACAATCCAATTTTTCTAGGAAATTTCCAGTGCATTTCAACAAGGCCCTGGGGCCCTGCACTGGTCTCTAAGTGCTGCCCTCTTGTGGTCTGCTGAACATATGCCGCTGAAGCTTTCTGGAGTCTGCATGCCTGTTTCTTCAAATTGACAGGAGCAGGGCCCAGGAACTGACTTCTCCCACCAAACGGGAAAGGTGATGGAGGTCTGCCACACTCGGTGTTTCCACAGGACCGAGACATTTGCTTTGATGGCCGTTGCTTCACCAACGCTCTGCGCCCAGAGGAGGTTAAGAGAAATCATCAAGACAGGTAATACTGATTTTTCTAGCCTTCGTCAAGGAGAAAATTTGGGAAGTAAGAAAGAACAGTTTCATGTACATGACTATGCATTTATGTATGCATGTATGCATGCATGTACCTATGTACATCGTGTGTGTGCAAGTGAATGCATTCTGTTTCGCTCCCCGGTCCTGCCCTTGTAGATGAGCAGGAAGAACAGCCTCTGGCCCTGGCTCCATCCTGCCAGGCCACGGCGGCCTCACTGCAAAATGACGTCCCTGAAACTAACATTAAAAAAACACCGAATGCAAACTGTAATTGAAAAATAACATTTTTTAAATTAGCAAAAACAGAAATCCCACAAAAACGATGTTATTGAACAGATCATCTCTAAAGTCCCTCCCTGTCCCCAATTCTGATCTGACGTAAAACAAAACAGAAGAGAAAGCCTTTTCCATTGCTCACTCCGCGTGTCTGAGCTGCCGCACCGTGCCTGTCTTCCTTCTGGCTTCTCTCTGTGCATTTTCTAGCAAAGGACTCTGTCATTTTGGGTTACTGACACACTGCCCTCTTTTTGCACCCATTGGCACTATCATATTACACAATGAAAGTTTCTTCCTTTTTTTGGGGGGGGGACCTCAGTCCAGGGCTGCCCTCCAAGCCAGCGCCTGTAGACTCAGTGCAGCCAGGAGAGACGGACCTGCGGACCTGCGTCAGAAGAGGGAAACTACGAGAGCATTTCTGTAAGTCCGCGATGAGCGCCGTAAGCCTGAATGTGAGCGCCCGCCGGCACAGGGTGGGCGGAGGAGACTTCTCCGCTGTGGCCTTTGTGGGGACCCCTTGTGCTCTGAGTGGACACGGCGGCCCAGCACCGAGCCAGCCCGACCCACATCCCGCTGGGAGAACTCATGGGAGAAGGTGGAGCGTTTGGGAGGGTGGCTTGGGGACGTGACGTGGGCGGGGTAGGGGACTCTGGCCCCTGACAGCAGCTCTGGTGGCCCAGCAGGTGTGGGCTACGGAGAGCAAGGTCCATATGAAGCAAACAGCAGAGTCCAGGCATTCACCAGACAAGCGAGATTGCCCTGGACGCTCCCAAACCGCCGGGAGGAACTGAAGGAGGGCTGGGGATTTACATCTCCCTGCTGGAGGGAGCTCTGCGCCACGGACAAGACCTGATCTTACCCACCGGGTGGTATTGAAGCTGGAACGTGGGTTGCAGAATTTAGGAAGAAGCAGAGGAGGCACCCACCAATGGACGCTTCTCTATGCTGATCCTGCTGCCTCCAGACACTTGTCTATTATTCTACAAACTTGGAGCACGTACAAAAATAGAGAAAATATTATAATGAGGTCCCAGGCACTTAAAAATGTATTACTACATCACCAATCTTATTTCCTCTATCCCACACTTCATTCCAATGTTATTTGGAGGTAAATACCAGGTTTTTATAGCATTTTGTCCATAAGTGTTTCAACATGCATCTTACAGTTAAAGACTATTCTAAAACAAAAATAAAATAAAACCACAACACCATTATCACATTAAAAAATCACTAAGTCCCTTATGTCATCAAACACCCAGGCAGCCTTCAAAAGTCTAAGGGCCCATAAATGTCATATGCCTTTTCACGGTTTGTTGTAGAGTCTAAACAAGATACACACTGTAAATCTTCAACTCTGTACTGAATTCAGCATTGAAAAAAGTCTGGAACAAAAGCAAACTTCTCTATCCTCGCTTTATGTTTTATGAAATGGCCACAGTGAGGATTTTTTTTTTTCCTTATAAAAGGAACTTTCAAAGGCTCTGTTAGTCATTGGGAAGCTCTTTCCAAGGGCCCCGGGTCTGTAGCCTCATAACGAGAAGCACTTGGCCATTTGAGTGCCCAGGGATGCTGGCAGGCGAGTCATTTCCCGCTGGGGGCTATCTGGGGGCCCTGTTCCTCCTGCAAATGCCTCCGCCCACTGGCAAGGTCTCCTCTGAAGCCTAATGAAGCCCAGGGTCATGTGCAGGAGCTGCCACCAGGAGGCTCCCGAGGAATTCGACGAACTTCAGACTTCCCCTGAAACCCAGCTTGGTGTGTTTTACCACAGGCTGAACACGCCAGGGTGGGACCTGTCTCCTCATTCAGGTCAAATTCAGTCAGCAGAAGAGACCAGACCTCAGGGACCTCAGGGACACGTGGCTTACACCCCAAAGTTAGCTGTCGATGGCTCTACTGAAGGGTTTGAGGTTTGCAGCCCCTCCCAGCTCAGTGTTCTTCCATGAAAATCCACTTGACAGCAAAGAGAGCAAACACAGATGGGGGCGACCCCAACTAAGAAGCTCCTGGTCGCCCCATGATTATTAACAAAATTTTCAACTAGTAAGTACACAAAGAGAGTGTTGTTATAAGCAATGTTAGACACGGAAGGAGGGACGGCTGGCGTGAAGTGACGCACTGGGAAAGAAACCTGGACTCCACCTGGCTTTGTGAGTCTCTCCCCACCCCTAGGTCTCTGCTGGGAACCGAGGGGGTTGGTGCAGAAGCCACTTGCCGGGGTCCCCTCCCTCTCCTTTGGGAGTCTTTGTTGCCGGGCTATATTCGTTTGTAGGGCTGCTGCGACAAAGAGCCACAGACTGGCTGGGTGAGAACAGCAGAAATGTGTCCCTCACTGTTCTGCAAGGCTGGAAGCCCTAACCAAGGGGTGGGCAGGCCCACACTCTCCCCAGGGGGTGGGTCTGGCGGTGGGGGGAATCCTGCCCTGCTTCTTCCAGTGCCTGGTGCTCACGGCCATCCCTGGGGGCCCTGGGCTGGCAGATGGCCGTCTTCTCCCTGCGTGTCTTCACATCATCTCCCTTCTGTGCACATCTATCCGGGGTTCTCCACTTCCTTTCTAGAAGGACACAGCTGTAGTGGATTAGGACCACACCCCCACCCAATGGCCTCAGCTCAATTACCTCTGTGGAGACCCCACCTCCAACTAAGGCCACACCCTAACAGACGTGGGGGTGTTAAAATTTCATCTTTGTTTAATCATCACCCAAGAATAGGTTTACTGAGGGGAGAGAGGCAGAGAAACACCGATCAATCGCCTCCTGTGTATGCCCCCATCAGGCATCGAACCTGCAACTTTTTGGTGTATGAGATGACATTCCAACTAGCTGAGCCATCTGGCCAGGGCAGAATTTCATATCTTTTGGGGAGGAGATAAACAATTTAACTCAGGGACCAAGTTGTACAAAAGGTAGTGTTTGGAAGACTTGTAACAACAAGCCCACGGACTGTGCACACTAGTGAGCCAAATCATCCTGAGCGTCCAAGAAAAAGTTAGTAGTCTGCGGAGGTGTTATACTACCCCAAAAACTAGTACAGTGAGGGAAACCTACACAGTGCAGTCTAGTAAGAAAAATGAGCATTGTAAGCCAAATTACATTTAATTCACAATATTTGATGTTTTCCTAAGATCACAGATATAGAGAAAACACAGGATGAGACAAAAAATATTCAGAATTTTTTTTTTTTTTTTTGCTAAAGAGTACATGCAAGGGCAATTATTATACTACTGGAAACATTATCAGAGAACTCTTTTACACAGTAAACACTGAGAGCTCTTTTACAGGTTAAACACAGAGGACTTATACACTACGAGCATTCGCAAAATCAGACTGTCTCTGTGCAGGAACACAAGCATTTGTTAGACGTGCGAGGCCGCCCCTGCTTCTGTCCTTCACCGCCAAGGAAGGGCCACCGTTCTTTGGGGTTTTACTCGACCGTTCCTGGCCCTGCAGGCATCGATCCCAGAAGGCCCCGCTTCAGTTCCTGACACGGTTTCTCGATGAAGAGCGTCAGGGCCAGCCCAGCGACGAAGGTCAGCCAGCAGTGTCCAGAGAAAAGGTAGAACTGGAGAGAAGCAGGGGCAGAGTGGACACAACCTCACTATCCAAGTCCTCGAGTGAGCGGACCGTACAGTCTGCCATCCCGGCTGCAGGACATGGGTCTGCAGACCGACAGCCCTGACCACGAACGATGAGAGACACAGAGCAAAGCAGGAAGCTGTGCTGCAGCCCTCCCTCCACTGACCCAAAGAACAACAGGCCCCCAGCCAGGACAGAACGCAGCCGGCAGGCTGCTTCGTGGCCCCCGAAGAGAACGGCTGTGACGCCTCGCAGAGCTGCAGACTCACCATGTTCATGTCCGTGTAGTGAAGGAGCGTTTCCTGAAGTCCATTGTAGAGGATGATGACGATCGGGTGCACCAAGTAGCAAGCGTAACTGATGCTGGCCAGAAGACTCCAGACGCCGCAAGAGAGCAGCTGGGCCACCAGACCTGGAGGGGACAGGCCTCCCGTGACTGAGCCACGAGACCATGCGGGGCCTGTGAAGGCGCCCTCGTCGTCGCTGCACCCTCCGGGTGCTGCCCCTGAGTCTGCAGACTTCCTCTTGGAAGGTCTTCATTCATGTTCAAGAGAATGCACAAAGGAAAAAAAACCCACACCCAACTCCCCACTGCAGGAAGATGAAAAAGTAAGAGAGGCTGACACTGAGTTTACAGTCAGCTGACTTCCCTAGGCAGGTTTCAAACACTGCCTATAAAACAATCTGCAGTCCTTTCACTGGTCTGGGTTCTAGTTCAAGGTGCAGCCACACGAGCTGCTGACCCTTGGCACAAGGCAGCTAACACTGACAGGCCTTGGACTCTTCAGCCGGTATTGGGCAGCTTGCATTCGGTCAACTTCTAGGCCCCTTCAAAACCAATATTCCATAATGTGGGTCCCGAAGAACTCTTATTCCTTCAGAGCGGGCCCGTCTACTATTACAGTTTGAGGACCACTGCTGTTGGTGACAGGGCACCACGGAAAGGCTTTACCCGGGCAGAAACGTGGACAGCTCCACAGAATAAGACCCTGGACAGAGGAACGAGCTCAGCATGGTCAGCTTTGCCACCGACCGCAGGTGACAGAAACGGTGCTTTGAGCCATCAGGGCCTTGGCAGAGTCTCGCCTAAAGAGGGGTAAACCGAGGCCGGCCAGGCGGCCCTTGAACGCTCGTTTCCTGCCCTGGGGCTTTTCTCACCACCCTGCCTGTTCTCTCCCAACTCGTAAACCAGCTTCGCTGGAGAGGCCGCACACTTTCCTTCTAGAACCTGCCTGTGTACACGAACCAGTGTGAAAATCTCAGCGTGTCGGGGGTGTTTTCCCCGAGGAGATAGACAAATGGATGTATCTGAGTCGTTCACCAACAAATAAGAGCCCCTCTGTGCACTGCTTTCACACTCGTCACCTTCACAGGGACAGTGTGAGCACATGAGCATCGTACCTCCGTAGCCTTCGTGACACGCGAACACGATCCAGCCCAGGGCCGCCGCCCACAGGGTCCGGTGCAGGGCCTGGTAGACGGCGGCGGCAGCTGGCCAGGCGCCTGAGGTGTCGTCCACTGTGTACGCCATGGCGACCACTGCGAACAGGGTGGCCAGGGAGCAAATCCACCCGAGCACCGCCTGTACCTGCAGGGCGGGAGAGATGCCGCTCAGGGCCCGTGTGGCCGCTGTGCGTTACCTATGTACGCCGGCTGCCTCACTTTGTATTGTTGCTGTCACTCTAGGTGCCGAGTCATAAACCTCAGTCAACACCCGCAGGTTCGGGTTAGTGGTCACGAGGGTCAGGGTGAGGGCAGGGTGGGGTGGATGTGGCCACGGCAAGGGAGCACAAGGGAAATCCACACGGTGACTGAGGAGTTCTGGGCCCGGGTTGCAACGGCAGTTACACAAACCTGCACACGTGATAAAACTGTGCAGAACTACACACTCACACATAGAGGGCTGCACATGACACGAATGGACCGATGGCACTTCCTTGGTTGTGACCCTGTACTGCAGTTGTGTCACACGTTACCAGTGGGGAACCTGGGTCGAGGTGACACGAGACCTGTGCTGGTTTTGCCACTTGCCGTGACTCTTGAACCATTTTTAAGTGAAAATTAATGAAACGAGGAATCTTACCTTGGTTTTGAAGATGCTCGCCTGGTGGTTTCGGTGCATGTAGATGCTCAGAAAGACGCCCACGAGGAACGGCCCGAATCGGCAGTAGGGCTTAGTGTAGTACTCCGAGAAATACAACACGGTTGCCTTTTCACTGACGAACACAAGGAAACAAGACAAAGGCTGTGTTTGGCCTGGACATGGAGAAGGGAGTCTCTCAGATGCCCGTTGAGTCCATCGGCAAATCTGAAGTGAAATTTGGGTATCTTTGTGCATTTCCTCAGTGACGATCTTGCTGCAGGCCACAGCTGGCTTGCTAAGATTCCAAATCCCTTGGGCCCCTCCACCATGGATCCCAGGGAAATTTGATGGTTGCTTTCACTTGCAATAGTTGTTTCTGGCGGCTACTTTGTCAGGATGACTCAAAAGATGTGGCTCTCAGAACTGAACCCCTTCCAAAAGAAATGAATCTCCTCCTGGGAGCTTGTACAAAGTTCAGTGGCCTGGGCCACACCCCAGTGATTCCACTGGTCTGAGACGGTACTTTCTGGGGACATCAGTGGGAATTAAAAGCCCTGCAGGGGACTCTCGTGTGCATCCAGAGCTAAGAACCACTGGGCGAGCCAGCGTTCAGCCTCCTCTCAGCCACCGGGCCATGCCCACAGAGGCCAATGACGTGCCAGAGGTCATGATGCTCCCCAGGTTAAAAGGCCTAGGGTATAGTCATTCATTCATTCACTCATACATCCCTCCCACTCACCAATACACACTGAGCACTTCATGTGTCATGGATGGTCCTGGGCTATTTTACATCAGGTGGTCAGCGAAGGCTGCTCTGAGAAGGTGATGTTTGCACAGACACCTGCAGGAAGTAAAGGAGCAAGCCCTGCCAAGATCTAGATTCTAAAGGCAAAGCATTTTATGTCAGGGAGCATCATGTGCAAAGGCCCCCTGAGGAGGGAGCACAGTTGGTGTGTGGACATAAGGAGGCCAGCATGGCTGGTCCAGGAGTTGGCAAGACAGAGCGTGATAGACAAGGTCAGACAGGGGCTCTGCTCTGAGAGCAATGGACAGCCACTAGGGGAATTTGAGCAGAGGGCTGGCAGGATCTGATTTTCATTTGCATCACTAACTGCTGCATTGAGAATAGATTAGCAGGTAAGTTGTACGGGTTTATCCTGTATAATACACAGGGTCATAAGGAAACATTGTTAGACGTACCTCACTGAGGAGGCACAATGGCACAGTGAGTAAGGTCCTAGGTTCAACTCACACCTACGCCACTTAGTAACCTGTGACCTTGAAGGGGTAACCCCAGCTTCCCCACCTTTCAGTCTCTGCATCCAACAGCAGAGCCTCCCAACAGCGGTTTGCCACTGGAGGAGAAACCCATTACAGCCACGTGGGGGCGCTCCTCCCCTCTGAGAAGCATTTTAGTGGCCAGAGGACCCCCAGTGCCAACTAAAAGTTGTTCAGAAGTTGGGAAACAAAAGTGCAATCAA
>PVKM010046860.1:0-11717 GCA_004027735.1 Carollia perspicillata
ATCTATTTTATGCCTACTAATTATGCTTCTTCTTCCCTGCACCTTTTCCCCCCTATTCCTCCCTTCCCCCTCCCCACCGAACTCCCTCTGTGTGATGTCCATTTCTCTGATTCTGTTCCTGTTCTGGTTGTTGCTTAGTTTTTGTTTTCATGGTTTTTCTTTCCTTTTAGGTTCACTTGTTAATAGTTGTGAGTTTGTTGTCATTTTACTGTTCATATTTTTTATCTTCTCGTCCTTAGATAAGTCCCTCTAACATTTCATATAATAAGGGTTTGGTGGTGATGAACTCTTTTAACTTGACCTTATCTGGGAATCACTTTATCTGCCCTTCCATTCTGAATGAAAGCTTTGCTGGATAGAGCAATCATGGATGTAGGCCCTTGCATTTCATGACTTGGAATACTTCTTTCCAGCCCCTTCTTGCCTGCAAGGTTTCTTTTCAGAAATCAGCTGATAGTCTTATGGGAACTCCTGTGTAGGTAACTGTCTCCTTTTCTCTTGCTACTTTAAGATTCTCTCCTTATCTTTAATCTTGGGTAACTTATGATGATGTGCCTTGGTGTGTTCCTGTTTGGATCCAACTTCTTTGGGATTCTCTGGGCTTCCTGGACTTCCTGGAAGTCTATTTCCTTCACCAGATTGGGGAAGTTTTCCTTCATTATTTATTCAAATAAGTTTTCAATTTCTTGCTGTTGTTGCTCTTTTACTGGCACCCCTATAATTCAGATATTGGAACATTTCAGGTTGTCCCAGAAGTTCCCAAGTTTCTCTTCATTTTTTTGGATTTTTGTTTCTTTGTTCTAATCCAGTTGAATGTTTCTTTCTTTCTTTTTTTCCAGATCGTTGCTCTGAATCCTGGTTTCCTTCTTGTCACTATTGGTTCCCTGAATAGTTTGCTTTATTTCATTCTGGGTATCTTTTATTCTTTCATTTTTCCAACCAAGCTCAGTCAGTTCTGTGAGCATTTTGATTACCAGAGCTTTAAATTCGCCATCAGATAGGTTGGCAATCTCCTCATTGCTTAGTTCTGAGGTTTTGCTCTGTTCTTTCATTTGGGCCATATTTCTTTGTCTTGGGGCACCTGATAAGTTGTAAGAGGCGGGGCCTTAGGTATTCACGGGGGCAGGGAAACCCTCCTTACTGCTCTGCAGTGCTGCCTGTGGGGGAGGGGCCAGAGAGGGAACAGTGCAGTTTACCTTCTGGTCTCTAGGGCACTTTCCAACAGACTCTCATGTCAGACTGGAAGTATCTCCCACCAGGGCAACCCCAGCCACAGCCCACAGTCAGCTCTGAGTCTCAATTTTCCTTTTAAGTCAGTCCCTCCTGAGCAGCTCTGTGGATCTCAGCAGTCAGCCCTGCCCCTCAGCCACCTGGCAGAGTTTTTCTGGGTCAGTCCATGCAGTCTGCCTTGCCAATCTGGTTGTTCTGGTTGATTTTTTCTTTGATTCCTCGGTTGTTGGAGTTCCAAGCAGTTTGATTTTCTGGTGCTTTTGGTTGTTTGTTGATTTTAGATTGGTTATTATCCTCCTTTTGGTTGGGTGAGGAAGCAAAGTGTTTCTACCTACACCTTCATCTTTGTCAGAACTTCCACTAATTAAAATAGTTAATGAGATTTGTCTCAAAGGTTATTTAGTAATCAAAAACAGGCATATTTAAAATAAAATTCTGTATGTGTTTTTGTGATCTGCACACAAACATAAATAGGGATCTACTATGAGCTTTTTTTACATAATGGTTGGTATATCATAGATAGGTACCAAAATTGCCTATTTTTTGTAGAGAGCTCTGTATTCTTTATAGATACTTCATTTAATGGATAACATGAGGAAACTTAAAGAATAATAGTTTTCATTTTACTTAAACCCTTGGTAGTCATAAGGTGTGGAGAGTGCGTGTATATGATCTTAAGTGCAGAGATAGAGAACTTCAGGCTCTCGCTTAGATTTTATCCAGTTCACCAGCTATTTGATTATGGCTGCTGCAAATCAGAAAATCATTTCCTCTTGATTAGCTGCTGTCAGAGTAGATAGGCTGAGGTTTTAACATAAGGGGAATGGGCTCTATTTCTGATAGGAAGCAATTGCTGCGGCAAAGAAGCCACTGCCTTCTGTGAGTGGTATCCCCAGGCCTGCCTCCATCCTCCTCCTCCCTGGCCCCTGCATTTGAGCTTCGGGCAATCTATTTAATCAGAGGACCTTTACCTAAATCAGAATACTACTTTATAATTGTATTTCTATGAATAAATTTGGAAGTCCTGGTTTTACAAAGGACAGAATTGTTTAGAAAAGAAATGATCTGTCCATAAAGTATCCAGCCATGCACTATGCCAAACAGAGGCCTTTACTGAAGGAGATACAAGATACAAGAAACATTGTACATAGGACAATGACACCTCAGTCCCCTTCAAAGTAGGTACCTTGGGACCTCACAGTTCTAATCGCCAGCAGCTGCCCCATCATGTTTTCCTGAATCTCATGGATGGTATAAAATCTCTTCCCTTTCAAAGATGATTTTAGTTTTGGGAAAAGCCAGAAGTCAAGAGCACCAAATCTGGGCTGTAGTGGGTCCGAGTCACCTGAGTGATTTAATGTTTCACCCAAAAACTCTGCACAAGACATGATGCATAAGTGGGTGCACTGTTGTGATGAAGTTGCCAGTCACCAGTTGCCATAGCTGTGGACTTCTGAGTCCTCTGCATACTTTCTGAGGAGGAATGCTGAAGCTTAACACAAAATCTGGTGCAGATTATTCATTGCTCTGCTTGCACAGTCATTTTGAATGTGATGGCCTCACAGCACACGTGCTCACTCAACAGCACCTGCTGCCCCCACTGATGGTACAGAAAGTCATCATCATTCACACATGCACATTCCAGTCCACTCTGCTTGACTGTAAGGTTACATCCATGTTGCACAAATCATTCTCGTTATATTAACAATGGTTTGACTTTTGGTGGACAGACCACAGTATATACATGTCTCAAGGATTATTACATCTACTACATCTTAATTTCTAAGGGAAAAGGTGATGTTTACAGGCTAATAAAATCTCAAGAGTACTATCTACTCTTATAAAAAGTAATTAATTTCAGAAGTAATTAAATCAAACAACAGCTATTAGATACAACATTGGTTTATATTATAAACATGATAGTATATTAAACACTTTTTTTAGAAACAGCTTGAACTTTATACAGTAATCTAATAATTTTTTTCAGATATACTATTGCGGATACAACAGATATTCCACTATAACAAGCTAATAAATATCCTTACTAAATGGAGGGATAAAGCAAGACATAAATATCAAAAGAGAGAAGAAGAGCTGGTATGGTGTATTGGAAACTTATTTTTTTTAGAAACAAAATTTTGCTGTTATATTGATGTTTCCTCAGATAATAATGTTATGTGTGGAAATACTAAAATTCTGACTATTATGTGCTTTAGATTGGGGGTTTATTCTTTTAACTTAATAATTTAAATTTCACTTCAGCTGCCCAGAAGATTTCCTAATAAATTCTGTTGTTTCTTTTCAACTATGAGCATCAGTGAAAAACCTTTTAACATTTTGTCTGAATTTCTTATAAAGATACTGAGGATTTTTAATACAAGTATTTAGATGGAGATAAATATTTAAACTGGAAGAGAAACTATCCAATATGATTATAATAGAGGAATAAATAATGAAGATAGAATAAATTTATTTTTTCTAGAGATTAAATTGCTATTTATTCTTTTTAAACAGTCAATTAAGTAAATTATAATCTTAATGTTAAATTATTTAAAAATTATTAAATTGCTAAGCTTAAAGGATCATTGTTAACTGGGACACCCACTAGGAATTACAGCAATTAAAACGGGGGACCTGAAAATGTAGGAGGACCTACATTTTCAATGTTGCCAGTTAAGTAGTTATACTTTGGGTACTACTGTTTTAAGTGTGTTCACTCATTGTTTTCCACCACTCTGTGTACCCTAGAGTTTTGACTCCAGCCTCACATGTCTGATCATTGATTGTCCAATGGGGAAATAGTTAACACTACCTGACCAGGTTGCCCCTTGCATACCTCCCTTAAACTGAACAGCCCTGTGAGCAGACAACGTGGTTCCTTTAAACAGCTCCATACACTGAGCATAATGTTTTGCACATAGTAGATACATATTAATATATGCATAAAAATGCATGTTGCATATAAAATAATAGCATTATCTTTAATGTACATATATGTGATTATATCGTCAATGGGGTATTTAGAGAAAACATTTTCTTCTAGCTACGTGATTTTTGGTCACACAATCATTCTGCAGGCACATGGGTAGAGTGAGGATGGTGTGCACCAGGGGGAGCCTCACGGAACATTTCTGCATGCTAGTTTTCCAATGCATGCTCTTCCTTAGGGCCTAATACATATATGTACATTAAAATAAAATCGTGTGTGTGAATGAGTGAAACACTTATTTACCCTTGAAGCTTCTGTCTTTATTATGCAGCTTTCAAGACTGTATGAAAAGTTAAAATTGGGACTTTCTGTAATGATAAATCAGACAAATTCTTTCTTTCTGAATCTCCTTTTGATTTCTCTGCTAACTACTTCCCTTTCATGACCCAAGTGCTGGTTCTGTTGTTGCCAGAATCTTGGCATGGTGGGCTTCAGCTTTCTTGTTTGTAAAAGAGGAGGCTGGGCCACATTTTCAAGGTGGCTGCCTGTGCAAATGTCGCATGACAACTAATGGAAATGAACTGTAATGCTTTGGTGGTTCAGAGAATATTAAACATGCTCTGGATAATGATAATTCATGTACTGATGATAATAATAATGTTTAACACAGACTATCATTGTGTCAAGCATTGTGCTTTATATATCATCTCATTTAAGCCTAACAACAATTCCATGTAATTTATGAATTATTTTATTGGCAGTTGTTAAAACATGAACTTCAGTTGAAAAAATGGAGAAACAAGATAAAATACCAAAGAGCTGGTGAGGAACAAGTCACCGCTCCTGAACGAAGCCTGTCAGAAGATGCCTTTGTAGGTGAGATTCCTGAATGTGACATTTCACGGTTACCAGAAAGAGCAATATTACAGGTTCGTATGAATTTGTCTTAACTAGTTATTTTCACAATGTTTGTTTAAAGAGTGGTTTTATAAACCTTACATGAGTGATGGAAGCTGTATTTTGAGGAAATATATTTTCTACAATTATCTGTGGGTTCATTTTTTTGGAGGCTATCCATTTGGATGGCTATAAGATAAATATAACAATGAAAATGGAAAAATTAAAGATGTAGGAAGTCAGATGAAAAGTATGTTCTTTCTTCATCCTTCAAACATATATTATCATTAAAGTGCAACAGATTTTAGATACCCAATGCTTGCCTTTTAATATCTAATTTCTAATTCTTTAATCTTAAAATTACACCTACACTCTGGAATGTGCATGGGACTTGTCTTATTGCAACTTTCAGTTATTAAAATATTTACACATATAATTTCTCTTCCTTTGATTGTGAATTCATAAAAGCAAGAATCATGTACCTGTATCTTCCAACTCATCGAAGCGATCTCTGAAAAATGAGTCTTAACTCCCAATACTGGTTATACTCTGTCATATTTTGATGGGTAAGTGATTTCCACTGGCTGGGACTGCCTGATAAGTGGTAGAAGAGTTGTGAAATGGCACTTTGCTTATTCTGGCTGGTGGCAACTTTACATTATAAAATCCCATGTAATAAATCCACCCTTCTAAATGTACAGAATTGAGCTTAAGTTATTTGGGGGGACAAGATCTTTATCTATATCTATATCCATCTAATCTTGTACTTCATGTATATCATGGAGTTAGGATAAAGGTATTTTTGCCCTGGCTCGTGTAGCTGAGTGGATTGAGCACTGCCCTGTGAACCAAAGGGTCGCCGGTGCCATTCACAATCAGGGCACATGCCTGGGTTGTGGGCCAGGTGCTCAGTAGGGGGCGCACAAGAGGTAACCACACATTGATGCTTCTCTGACCTTCTCTTTCTCTCTCTCGTTTACTCTGTCTAAAAATATATAAATAAAATCTCTTAAAAAAGATATTTTTGCCCATTATTCCATATTTATAAATTACCTGCTCATATCTTATTCTATTTAAAACTTGAATTCCTATAACTTCCTTACTAGTTTGTAGTAGCTTTTAATATATTAGTAACAAGAACCCTTTTTCTGGAATATATTTGAGATTCCCCTACCTCCACACTTGATGTTTGCTTTCAGTTTTGCCTGTGGAGTCTTTTGATGAACCAGCTTTTAAAGCCTTATGTAATAAAGTCTATCACTGTTGTCCTAACTATTTCTGTTTTTGTGTCACATTACTATGTCATTCTTAGCTGTTTTTCTAAGCCAGACAGGTACGCACTCCTTTCTACAGTTATGTAGCTGTTGTCTTTGAACTCCTAAACTTTTGACTACTGATGTTTCTTTGTTTATTTTATCAATGGCTGCTCTAGGCTTTTACAATATGCATTTTCAATTTATTACAAATTATGCCTTCAAATAGTTTTTGAGTACTTCAAGTATAATGTAAGAACCTAACGAGAGTATGCTTTCATTTTCTTTCTCCTCTGCTTTATGCTACTATCACCATACATTTTTTCTATGTATTTATAAACTCTACAATATAATTTATTATTTTGCTTTAAATAGCCAATTATATTTTAGCCAGTATATATATTTATATATTCTTTAATTTTTTGCACATACATTCCACTATATTCAATAAAGGAATGGGAATGGGGAAATGAATGAATAGATACAACTATTACAAACTATAGTAGTCAGGATGTAGTAGAACCAAATGGCAGTATTTGACTGAGAATGTCTTCTTGGTCTGGAGGAACAGAGTTTTGGAGTAAAGTAGCAGAGTCCCTTTTTAGTGGATACCGCCTGTCTGCTGCTTGAACACATCAATTGTAACTTCATCCTCCAGTTCCAAGGTGTTTCTGTTTCATTGATTGGCTGCCCATCAAGTCAGAATCTGATCTGCCTCGTTGACAAACCCTGCTGTTCACAATAGGTTTTCATTAGGTGTGCGCCTCTTAATCTTAAACTGCACCACAGAACTATCCTGCCTCACCACCTTCTAATTAATATGATATTGTTCTCAGTCTTGACTCCTTCCTTGGGCTTTTCATCGGCCATGGTGAGCACTAGAGTTTCCTCAGTAGCCACCTCACAAAAGAGGTACCAGGTCCATTGTGAATGAGCATGCAAGCAGCACCAGGAGTGGCCCAAGAAGGCTATTTTTATTTTTAATGACCTCAAACTTACAGAAAAGTTGCAAATACAGTACAAGGAACTATTTTTCCTGAGTGAGTTAAGAGTAACTTGCTGACACGATACCCTATCACCCTTAATATTATCAGTGTATTTTCTACAAACAAGGACATTCTCCTGTAGTCAGCCATCAAAATCCTCAGACCCAATTCAGCTTTCTCCACTCATTCTAGTAGTGCTACAAAATGGAAAAGGATCCAGTCCAGAATCACACAGAACAATTGATTGATTGTCATGTCTCCTTAGTTTCCTTCAGTCTGCAACTGTTCTTCCATCTTTCTTTAATTTTTATAACCTTGATGTGAAGATTGGGCCAATTTTATTGTAGACTATCTCTCAATTTGAGCTTGTTTTAAGTTGTCTCAAGGATGTATTGAGGTTATGCATTTTTTCCTAGAAACACCACAGATAGGATGCTGTGCTCTTCTCACTGCATCGTATCAGTGGCACAGGATTTGGACTTGCCCACGACCAGTGACGTTCACTTTGATGGCTTGATTAAGGTGGTGTCTGCCAAGCTTCTCTACTATTCAGTTTCCCCCTTTGCAACTGGTATGGATTTTGGGGGGTAACTTGCTTTAAAATAGATAAACATTCCCATTCCTCATCAAATTCTCAGTTAGTTTATTTGTATCAGCATGGACTCCTGGTTTTCCATTTTATTCACTTGGTTATAATCCTTTACTATTCCTATTTATTTTGGTGTTCAAATTCTCCCAGATTGGGGCAGTGGGAGCCCTTTCCAGTTGCTTTCAGTGTCCTTTGATCTGTAAGAATCATTCTTTTGAGCAGTTTCTTTTCAGCACAGCACGACCCCAGGTTCTTCTTGTACTTCCCTTGCCCCACATTGATGCAAGATTCCCCAAGTCATTTTAAATTAAAATTGTAGATAAAATTCAAATTTGAGCACTACCTGTGTTCTTTGCTAACTAGAGACTATAAGCAGTACACATGTATACACATTTATTCCCACATCTACACACCTCTACATCCTGAAAACCTGAATTGCGCATGGATACTTGCAGTTCCAATTTAGCACCACAGGACTCATTTCTAGCTTTTTCCCTTTCCAACTCGCAATGTCCGTCTCCAACAGTGAGAATCCCAGCTCTCATTATTCTTAATACACAGTGGAACCTCAGTTCTAGAACTTAATACACTCCGGAAAACTGTTCAAGAAATGATTTACCTGAAAACTGCATCTCCAGCCTCGAAGACCCCCGGACTTGCATGTGCTGACTCCACCCACCGCAGGTTTTTGACACAATGTCTTTCACTCTTCCTGACTGCCTTTTACCTAGAAATAGGATCAGCTGCTCCAAACTTGATGGACGTTTAGATGCACAATGGAACCAGTGGAAGGCAGTGCACATGAAACTATACAGCTTGAATGAAGAAGGATGGAGAGCAGCAGTGTGGAAGAAGACTATGAAGATGATTGATATGCACAACCAGGAATACAACCTAGGGAAACATATCTTCACCTTGGCAATGAATGCCTTTGGCAACATGACCAATGAAGAATTTAGGCAAGTGATGAATGGCTTTCAATACCAGAAGGACACGGAAAACAGTTTTCCAGGAGCCTCTCTTTGCTGAAATCCCCTCAACTGTGGACTGGAGAGAGAAAGGCTATGTACCTCCTGTGAAGAGTCAGGGTCACTGTGATTCTTGTTGGGCTTTTAGTGCAACTGGCGCTCTCTAAGGACAGCTGTTCCAGAAAACTAGAAAACTTATTTCACTGAGTGAGCAGAATCCTGTGAACTGCTCTCAGCCTCAAGGCAATAAAGACTGCAATGACGGCCTAATGGGTAATGCATTCCAGTATGTTAAGTCCAATAGAGGCCTGGACTCAGAGGAATCTTATCCATATCATGCAAAGGTTGGATTCTGCAAATATAAGCCCAAGAATTCTGTTGCTAATGATGCTGGCTTCGTGGACATCCATCAGCAGGAGAGGTCCCTTATGAAGGCTGTGGCCACTGTGGGGCCCATCTCTGTTCCTATAGATGCAAGCCATTTTAGCTTCTGGTTCTATAAAGAAGGAATTTATTATGATCCACACTGCAGCAGCAGAAACCTAGACTGTAGCATTCTGGTGGTTGGCTATGGCTTTGAAGGAGAGAATCAAGTAACAATAAATACGGGATTGTCAACAATAGCAGGGGTAAACTTCGGGGCATGAATGGCTGTATACAGATGGCCAAAGACTGGAACAACCACTCTGGAATTGCCACTGCAGCCAGCTATCCTACTGTGTGAGAAGATGGTGATAAGGAATGACTTGATTGAGAATAAGATATCCAGAGGAGGAATTTTATCTTAAAACTGACCACATTTTATTGCATGGGATAAAACACTTGAATCTTGAAGGTCCAAGTTGTGAATTGATTTCTGTGATGACTTTACATTGGTAAAATGTTACCACTTCTTTACCGCTGTAAAGAGCTTTGTGTGATTGACTTGCATAGTAACTTTGAAATTTTATGTTTTAAAAGAATGTATAAAGTTTTACCTTTTAAAAGAAAACAATTTTATATGCAGAAAGAAAAACTGAATCTCCTTTGTTGCCCGAGACACACCTGCCTGATTATACAGGTATCAGCATGAAATGGTTGTTGGATAGAGAATCAAGACCGCCAAGTTTTGTTAGACAACTGAGACATTTTTGTCTGTGAACAGCTTGGTTGAGAGCCATATTATTTGAGAACCAAGACAGTTGAGAACTGAGGTTTGACTGTATGTACTTATTTACTCATTCCCCCTGTGTATAACCAGTCATAGGCATTTCTACCCCTGTCACCTCCCCTGTGGATACCTTCCTTATCCTGCTTAGTCTTTGACATTCTTATCAGGTTGCCTTCCTACAGAGAGGCCACCTCACGCCGCGTGGGCTCTGACATCCGGCTATCTTTCCCACTATGCAGTTGCCTTCCTCACTTTGTTTGAATTAAAACAAAAAACAAAAACAAAAAGAACCCAACAAGACCAAACCTGAACCAAGTGCCTTCCTACATAGATGCCCCTTATCCTACTTAGATGCTGACACCCTTGCGTACGTTGCCCCTCTTTGGAGAAGCTCTCCTTATACTCTGTAGGTTCTTTTTTTTTTATTTTTTATTTTAATTGTTGTTCAATTACAGTTTTCTTTTACTCCCATCCCAGTCCACACCCCCCGCCCCACAGTGCTCCCCACCTCCCTCCCATTTCCATCCCCCTTAGTTTTTGTCCATGTGTCCTTTATATTTGTTCCTGTCGCCCCTTCCCCTTTTCCCCTGAAATTCCCTCCCCTCTGGTCACTGTCAGCCTGTTTTCTATTTCAATGTCTTTGGTTATATTTTGCTTGCTTGTTTGTTTTGTCGTTTAGGTTCTTGTTAAAGGTGAGATCATATGGTATTTGTCCTTTACCACCTGGCTTGTTTCACTTAGCATAATGCTTTCCAGTTCCATCCATGCTGTTGTATAGGGTAGGAGTTCCTTCTTTCTTTCTGCTGCATAGAATTCCATTGTGTAAATGTACCATAGTTTTTTGATCCATTCATTTGCTGATGGGCATCTAGGTTGCTTCCAGCACTTGGCTATTGTAAATTGTGCTGCTATGAACACTGGGGTGCATAGGTTCTTTTGGAATGGTTTTTCTGGGTTCTTAGGGTATAATCCCAGCAGTGGAATTGCTGGGTCAAAAGGCAGCTCCATTTTTAGTTTTCTTAGAAAATTCCATACTGTTTTCCATAGTGGTTGTACCAGTCTGCAATCCCACAAACAGTATACTAGGGTCTCCACATCCTCTCCAACACTTGTTGTTTGTTGCTTTGTTTATGATGGCCATTCTGAGCTGTGTAAAGTGGTATCTCATTGTGGTCTTTTAATTTGCATTTCTCTGATGACTAGTGATATTGAGCATCTTTTCATGTGTCTCTGGATCCTCTGTATGTCCTCTTTGGAGAAGCGCCTATTCAAATCCTTTGCCCAATTTTTAATTAGATTGCTTGTCTTCTTAGAGTGGATTCATGCAAGTTCTTTGTGCTGCTGGAACCCTGCCTAGGCGGGGAGGGAGTGCCGACCCAGCTCCTTGCGGTCAGCCCAACAGGCTGCAGGCTGGGGTTGCAGCCTCCCTGCTCTCGGCACTGATCTCTAGGCCTTTATTGTCCCAAAATAGTCCCCTTACTGTCTGGTTTTTCAATGTCTGCTACAATTTTTGATCTCCTATCTTCATATATGTTGTGGTACTGTTGGCTGTCTGCTCTGTTCCTCCATAGATTGGCCTGGTTTCTCTCCTGTGTGTAGGAGGAAGTGGAATCTGCTCCCTCTTACCATGCTGCCATCTTCTCTCCCCTCTCTGTAGGTTCTTTACGCAGTGCCATGCCACCCTTCCCTCCTCTTAGACACTGTCCACATCCCAC
>PVKM010046861.1:0-11594 GCA_004027735.1 Carollia perspicillata
GTCTCCAGGTAGGGGGGTCAGACCGAGTTAGACTGTCGGACGCCAGGACTGTGTCTGCTGAGAACTGCAGAATTGCTCGGGGCGGGGGGACACCCCCCGAGTTTGGTGGGCAGAGCCCTGGGAGAAGCAGAAGGAAGCAGAGTCTCCCTCTAGGGAAGGGTTGAGAGGAGAAACTGACAGTTCCTGCTGTCGCTTGTTAAACCCAACAAAGTGCAGTTGGACGTGCACATTTAGGTCCCAGTGTAAACACCTGTGGTGCCGGCGATGCCCCCCCCGTGAACCCAGGGGACAGGGGCGGACGGACACCTGAGTGGGCTGGGGTCGCCCGTGAGCAGCACGGCTGTCTCATCCACGGGAAGTCCCATGTCCCAGGACCCCCCTCAGACCTGGGCACAGAGAGATGGCTGGTCACCCTAGGCCACACCCCAGGCCTGGGGGTGGGCCCGGTTGGCACCAATCTCAGATAAGGTCACTTGTTTCGGAAACATTTACACTTTGGAACTTCGTGTCTACAGTAAACAGACGGCGGCATCAGGATGGAGATCGGGACGCAGGTGGCCGTGAAACACAGGCCGTTTCTTGCCCTCCCTCTCCAAGCCCGCCAGCGTGGCATCAAACGGGGTGATCTGTGAAACGATGTCCGTCACAAGGACAGACAGGACGGGGGACGAGGCGGCGGGGACGGGATTTGGGAATTGGGAAGAGGAGGGACGTGAGCAGGTTGATCGAAGCACAGTTAGAATCTGAACACGTTGAGAGGAGGGAGTGTGTGTGCGTGTGAGGTACGATCGTGTGGTGACGGGAAGCTACATCTCCAGCTTCTGGGATGGGAAGTTGAGAGATCGTGCCTAAGTCTAAGTAACCGGTGAAACATGAGGGTACTGTTCACAGACTTCGAGGTTAGTGGGGAAGCAAACCAGGCAGGGCCACCTGCTTGGGGGGAGTGGCGAGGGCGTGGGGGCAGGCACTGCCGCGTTCGGGGAGAACAGCTGCACCACGCCTCGGTCCCCTGAGCCCTGTTCACGTGGCACTTCCACGGCGTTGAATGGAGGACCGCCACGAGCACGTCCATGCAGACAGCACAAGACCAGGCGACCTGCCGAGGATTTAACTCGCCGTTTCCGGATTGCGGAGAAGGCGCACTTTCGGAAAATCTGCCTGCTGGCCGTGCGGGTCTCCTCTTCTACGGACCGTCGCTTCAGGGGCGTCCGTTTTCTGTTGGGTGGGTCTCTCTTTCCCACTGATCGGCGGGCACTCGCCATCCACTCCAGAAACGAGTCCCAGCTGACTGCACCTCGGGCACATGTCTGCGCTTCCCTGACACGTGGCTGGCCCTGGTTTCGGGCTGTGTGGGTGTTTGCACAGAAGTGGCACATTTTGACGCGCTGCATTCGTCATCTCTTCCTTGTAGTGTGAGTTTCGGTGGCTTGTACAGAGGATCCTTCCTAACCCTGTGGCCAAGGTGATGCTCTCCTATACTTCCTTCTAAGACTTTTAGATTTTGCTATTCACTTTTAGGTGAATCCCTGGGCAATTATTATTTTTTTGGTATTGTGTATAGAAATCAAGATGCCACACCCTCCAACATAGAGAAGTTAAAAAATTATCACCGAACTGGAAAATATACCTGAGGAAATGACCCGGAACACAGCGCAGTGGGACAGAGTGATGGGAAGCATGAGGGACGCTGAGACGCCCAGACCACAGGGGAGACCAGAGCTCGGGGAGGGCGCGCGGCCTCCTGGTTCCAGCGGCAGCGGAGGAGTGAGGGCGGCTGGGCGCTGTCCGGGATGTCTGCTGCCCGATTTCCAGAACGGATGTGAGACAGCCATCCTTGCAGTCAGCAAGCCCAATCAATGCCAAACAGAACGAAAAAAAAAGTCACACAGATCAGGTGGGGCAGCAGCAGAAAGGGGAGCGTGGGGGGTTAGGACGGTGGCTGGTGCTCACTAGCCGACGGGGTCGACGGAGGACGGTGGAAAGTATCTTACTCATGCAGAAGGAAGACAACTGTCTATGGAGCAAGCATGCCCTTCAAGAACGAAAGTGACATAAAGACATCTTTAGCATTCAAACGACTGCAAGACTTTGCCTGAGGAGACCTTCGCCAGAGAGGACGCAAGCAGGAGGAAAGTGCTTTTTTAGGGGAAGGTCTGATGGGCAGCAAGAACGGTGAGCCGAGACGGGTGGTGTGTGCAGAAATGTAAACACGGCTGGTGGCGCAGGAAAGCACTGGGCGGGGCTTCCGGAGGGGAGGGCTTATGTGATGCGTCAGTGACGAGCAGTCAGGTGCTGACGGCAGAATTCAGGTGCCCGAGGTGTGTGTGTTGCTCAGAGAAAGCATAAATAATAATTAATTAATTATTAATAATTAATTAAGAATAATTAATTTTCTCTTTAATAATAAAGAGAGGAGTTAATAATAATAACACAGAGGTGAATTGACTACCCTCTCTCAGCAATCAAAGGACATGCCTAGAAACCAGCAGCAGACAACTGCAGAATACAGATTCTTTCAAACACACTGGGACATCCTCTGACCACGATGCTCTTAAGTTTGAATAAAGAATCTCTAGATAATTAGAAAAATCCAGGGCTGAAAATACAGAATCTACTTCCACGTAATTCATGAGTCAAAGATCAAACCATTAGAAAATAATTAAATGAAAATAAAACGAAATATCAAAACCGGAGGGATGCAGCTAAAGCACTATTTAGAGGGTGATTCATAGCCTCCAATGCTTATTTCCTATGGAGGGACCAATGGGGCTGTCAGGTAAGTGACCTGACATTCGCGTTGTCCTGGGAGCAGGAGATCCCCTTCTGCCAGCAGTACAAAGCCAACACCTCACTTGACCCCCGAGGCTGGCAGCTGGCCTTCCCGGGCCAGTCCCTGCACAGCCTGCATTTGCTCAGGCTGCTTGTCGCCTCAGCCCCCGGGGCGTTCCCTGCAGCCACGCTGGTTTCTCGTGTTTGACGACAGGAAGGTGGGGATGCAGGCAGGGGACAGGCCTCCCTGGGATCTGAACTGGGCTGGCAGATCCCGGGTGGACTTCTGAGAGCTCCAGGCACTGGGGTCTTCTCCTACTGGCCGCGGCCTTGTGAGTTTGCCCAGTAAATCCTGTTCTTTATGCCGCATGGTGAAACTGTGGCATTGCCTTCCCCGCTCTGCCATAACTGCACAAGGAGACGGTGAGAGTGGATGGGCCGAGCATGTACCTGAGGTGTCAGGAAAAGAACAAAAGAAATGCAGGCATGTAACGGAGGGGGATGTTATCACACCCACCACCCTCCAATGGGCTCCTAACGCTCCCTGGCAACCTCGGCCCCCTCACTGCGGCCCTGACGCTCTGACACCAACCCCACACTCTCGTTCCCACCCCTGCTCGCCTGCCCATCCCTCTCGGCTAGGGACCCCCCTGCCTCTCACTACAGACTGAACTATGTCCTCCCAATTCTATAGGCTTTGAGTGTGAGCAGTAGCAGGAGGGCTCTGCCTTCGTGGGATGTTTAACAAGATGCAGAAATAACATCACTCGTGTGCTGATGTGACTCCTCCGCTGGGAAAGGAACGCCGGGTGAAGAGGAAGGTGGTAGAAAGACCAGAATGAGGACCTGGAGCAGGGGAAGGACCTCAGTAGAAGGATCTGGCCTCACCCAGGAGCACGGGAAGTTGCAAGAGGTGCCCGTTCCCACTGTCTCCCGTCCAATCCCCCCTCCCCCCAGTGTTCTCGCTCTGCCCAGTCCGTTGTCTTTCTAAAAACTCCGCATTATGAGACACAGTGGGGGCACAGGCAGCACACACAACAGCAGTGTGTAACCGGTGAAACATCCACTACAGGACACATCTGTGTGATTCCCACCAGGTCACAAACTGCTCCGGTGCCTGTGGCCCAGAACAGGGGTCCCCAACCTCCTGGCTGCAGACCAGCACCGGTCTGGGCCTGTTAGGAACCTGGCCACACAGCAGGAGGTGAGTCAGAATGTGCCTTGATCATCCCCAAACCCGCCCCTCCCACCCCACGTCCATGGAAAATTTGTCTTCCATGAAACCAGTCCTTCTGCCAGAAAGGTTGGGGACCGCTGGTCTGGAAGACCGGAGGTGTCTCTTCATTGCAACGAGGCTCTCCCTGCCCGGAGGGGCCCCCGAGCCTGAAATGTGTGGCAATGATTGACTTGTGTTTCTCACCACAGTTCACACCTCTGTGCGTGTGGTTCGCTTCCCCTGGGACTGAACTCGTGTAACGAGATGACGCAGCCCACACTGAGTCTGCTCTCACTCGTCACGTTGCGGGTAGCGCAGTGATTTTCACTGTCCCACAGGGGCGGCTCTCAAAGTGGGGTCCCCAGACCAGCAGCATCTAGGTCCCGAGACGTTCTCGTTAGAAATGCAAATTCTTTGGTCCAGCCCAGACCTGTGCTGTGAATGATGGGCTCTGGGTCTGGGTGGGGGTCGGGGGGGAGCAGTCAGCCTCCCCAGCTGGTTTGGACATTCAGGAGCGTTTGCGAATGACTTCCCTGTGTCATTCCGCTCGATCTCTCCAGCCTCCTGGTCGGCATCGGCGTGGCTGCCTGGGTTTTGCTACTGGGGACAGAGCCTCTGTGAGCAGTCTTGCCCAGGTGTCCTGGCTCTGCCCCTGAGAGTGAGGGAGGACCTGGCCTGCCCATCTCCACCATTCTGGTCTGTGCCGAGTTACTTTCCAGGAGGGTGGGTGTTGGTGAGGGCCCAGGCAGAAAACAGAGGGTGTGCTGGGTCCCAGGTGCACGAAGAGCATTTGGGAAGGGACGGCTCACTGCAGTGTCCTAGTAAAAGGCTGTGTCTCCACCACACGGACACACCGGTGGAGCAGATGCACCTGGGCTTGGTGGCACTGAGCCTGCCCTGCAGGCTGGTGTCCCCACAGTCTGCAGAATCTAATCACCCAAAGGAGATGCCGTCACTGTCCACCTTTAAAAACACTTTTATCTGCACGCAGTTGGAGAAAGGAGGCTGCAGACGTTTTGGGGACAGGGCGAGGGTTGGACACAAAAGCAGACCTCAGGCTCCTGGTGCGTCCTTTCAGTCTTTGCTGTAGTCATTTACTGCACCTGCCTGTCTTGGGGCCCTTGAAGACCTCCTGTGTGCCCTGCCCAGGGCCCTGCAGGCGGTCTGAACTTTTGTAAAGGAGTCCTCTAACTTTTCATTGCATTGTGTTCAAAGCCTGTTGGAAACCTTTAATCAACGTATTTGTTAAGGGAGCGCCAAGAATCTTCAGCTTTGAAGCCTCAGTGAGCTGTAATTATTAGAGGCCGTCCTTGCCAACGGGGAAGTGCTGAAATCGGTCTCTACAAAAGCCGGGGAGGAGCCCAGGAAATTAAGTGCAGAGAGCGCCAATGGCGTTTGAGGCCCAATGCTCTGATTCCGTGATTGCTTTTGGAACATCTCAACATGTGGGAAGAGCGCTTGGATGACGTTCCAAGTTTTAACGAGGTGAAATTTATATTCTGTATTGGAACGGAAAGGAATGCCAGAGGCCCACAATTCTACAGCACCTGAATTTGATGAAACATTCCAAACAATGATAAATTTTCAGGGGGATAAGTTTTTGTTTATAAAAATATTCGTCAAAGAGCGGTACTCGGAGTGGACTCAAATTGACTGAACCTATGGAGATATTTGAGCTGGAATAGTTATCTATTTCAATACAAAAAACAATAGAATTGAGAAAACCTTCCATTTACTAGGTTTTTCTGAGGGGTTCCTTCGTCCCTGTATGAAGAGGATCTCTCAATTAAAATTTAGTTTACAAAGAAGAGTTCATTGAAGATGTCAACAGATTTGCCCCAGCTGGTGTGGCTCAGTGGATTGAGCATTGGCCTGAGAACCAAAAGGCTGCTGGTTCGATTCCCAGTCAGGGCACATGCCTGGGTTGTGCGTGGGCCAGGTCCCCAGTAGGGGGTGCATGAGAGGCAAACACACATTGATGTTTCTCTTTCTCCTTCACTTCCCTTCTCTCTAGAATGAAACTAAATAAAATGGCCATAGTTATGGGTCCACTAGTATCATAAACTAATTTGCTGGCTGCAGATGATGCCGCAGAGAATGAGCTGCTTGAACCATCGTTAGCAACTTGGTTTGCTCTCAGAAGCAGCCCAGTTTGGACGGTGAGCCTGCCCGAGTGGCCACCCCCTTCCCTGAAGCCAGTCCTTGGCTTCCGGGGCCCTGTGGTTTCCTTCTGCCCTTCCATCTGCTCCTCAGCAATTCCTCCCCCACTAGACCTCTGAAGGTGTCCGCACAGTTCTTGACCCTCTCCTTTCTGGTACGCTCTCTTCCGAGCTTTGAACACCACCTACCTACTGGTGACTTCCCAAGGGGCCTCTCCCTGGACTCCAGAGTCACAGCCGCAGCTGGCTGGCCACCCACTCAATGTCATGAAAAGGTCTCTTGAACTCCGTCTCAGTGAAGTCGTGCCCCTAAAGCCACTGCACTCGTTGGAGATAACGCAGACGGCCCCACCGGGCCCGGTGCTCGGCTTCCCCCAATGCTCGCACTTCTCAAACCACGGAGCAACACCCCCACCAGGATGCCGACTCGGCCACATTCAGGGTGTGTGCGTGGCCCGTGGCCTCTGGAGCCACACACACCACTCCTCCACCCCAGTGGCCCCAAGTCTTCACTTCTTTGGGACAAACGCGATTGTTGAGTTGAACGATGATGGCAGGTCTAGCTTTTGGAGAGCCTGCCAACCTGTTTTCCGGAGTGGCCGTGCCCTTCTACCTTCCCACCGGTGACGCATCTGGCTTTCTGCATCCTCACTGGTGTTGTCACTGTTTCTTCACACTTTATTGACTATGCTGTTACAGTTGTCCCAATTTCCCCCCATGCCCCTTGCCACCCAGCCCCTACCCCTCCCTCAGGCGGTCCCCCAGCACTGTTCATGTCCACGGGCCAGGCATGTAAGTTCTTTGGCTACTCTGTTTCCTATGCTGTATTTTCCATCCCCACGGCTGTTCTGTGACTACCTATCTGTACTTCTCAATCCCCTCACCTCTTCACTCATTCCCCCAGACCCCCCCGCCACCTGGCAACCATCAAAACACGCTCCGTATCCATGATTCTGTCTGTTCTTCTTGTTTGCTTAGTTTGTTTTTTAGGCTCAATTGTTGATAGATATGTATGTATTGCCAATTTACCGTTCATAGTTTTGATTTTCTTTTTCTTAAACAAATCCCTTTAACATTTCATATCATAATGGTTTGGTGATGATGAACTCCTTCAGTTTTTCCTTGTCTGGGAAGCTCTTCCTCTGTCCTTCGATTTTAAATGAGAGCTTTGCTGGGTAGAGCAGTCTTGGCTGTAGGTCCCTGCTTCTCATGACTTTGAATATGTCTTGCCAGTCCCGTCTCGCCTACAAAGTTTCTTTTGAGAAATCAGCTGATATTCTTACAGAAACTCCCCTGTAGGTAACTAACTGCTTTTCTCCTGCTGCTTTTAAGAGTCTCTGTTTACCTTTAAGTCGTGGCATTTTAATTTGATGTGTCTTGGAGTGGGCCTCTTCGCTGCCCCACTCCCCCATTGTTATCCACCGCACGAGGATGTGGGACCAGCCCGTTCCGCATCTCTGCCCCTCCTACGGGTCTGGCTGGATGTGGTTCCTTTCATTCCACGGTTGTCAGACTTCCATCCAACTCAATTTCCAGTGGTTCTGAGTGCCGGTTGTTCCATATTTCAGTTGAAATTGTGATGTGGTTGTGCGCGGAGGCGAGCCGTGTTCACCCATCCCGTCACCGTGACTGGAAGTCGCTGGTTTGCTTTTGGCCACCCTGATGTGTGGGTACCGCCTTCTTATTGCAGTTTCTATTTCCACGTCCCGATGCCGATGACGGTAAACGCTTTTTCACGTGCTTATTTGCCACCTGTGCAGGGTGGGTCTCACGTAGGTTTACAGCTGTTCCTGTGGAAACCAATACGACATTCACTCAACAGAACACAAGAACAAATTGCGTTCCACCTACTCACGACTGTGGACCCGCTTTTCCCGCCCCTGTGTGTTCTCTCGGGTGAAATGCCTGCTCAGTCTTTGGCCCCTTCCTAAGTGGGCTGCTTGTCGTTCCTCTTACTGTGTTTTGAGAGGTCTGCGTGTGTTCTGGATGCTACGCCTTTGCAGGGTACGTGGTTTGTAAGCATTTTCCTCCATTTCTAGCTCGTACTTTCCTCCTCGCAATAGGGTTCCTCAAAGAGCAAAACTTTAAAAATTGGATGGGGTCCAGTTTATCCATTTTTCCTTACATGGATCATGCTTTTGGTGTGAAATCTAGGAATTATTTGCCTAGCCCTACATCACAAAGATTTCAGCGCACACACACACACACACATATACACAACATAATGTAAAACATAAAACCAGTAAACTCCACATAATTTTATGTTTTACTAATGGAGTTTTATGTTAAACCATGTGTAGTGTAATAGTTTTATGCTTTACGTTTAAGCCTGTGACCCACTTGGAGGTAATTTTCATGGAAGAGATGAGGTTGAGGTTGAGGTGTGTGTGTTTTTTTTAACCAATGCACATTCAATTGTGCCATCACCATTTGTTGAAAAGGCTGTCTTTCCTCCATTGGATCACTTTTGACTTTGTCAAAAATGAGTTTGGCGTATTTACACAGGTCTACTTCCAGGTTCTCTATGCTGTTCCATCCACCGATACATTTCTCCCTCTACCAGTACTGAAGCTCTATAATAAGTTACATGGTGCACGACCATAGTATGTTCATAATTGTCGTCTTGGTGGACTGACCCTTTTATCATTATAAAATGTCCTCCTTTTTTTAAAAGGTTTTGTTTATTTATTTTGTAGAGAGAGGGGAAGGGAGGGAGAAAGAGAGGGGGAGTGAGGGAGAGAAACATCAATGTGTGGTTGCCTCTCACGCGGCCCCCACTGGGGACCTGGCCTGAAACCCAGGCATGTGCCCTGACTGGGAATCGAACCTGTGACCCTTTGTTTCAAAGCCCGCGCTCAATCCACTGAGCTACACTGGCCAGGTGCCAAAATGTCCTTCTTTTTCTCCAGTAACATTTTTTGTCTTAGAGTCTGTTTTGTCTGATAGTATTCCAGTTCTCTTTTGGTTACTTTGAATAGCATACCCTTTTCCATTCATTTACTTTCAACTCACTCATGTCTTAAAAACGAAAGCATGTCTCGTACACAGCATTGAATTGGGTCATTTAAAAATTCCATTCAGCCAATCTCAACCTTTTAACTGGAGTGTTCAATCCATTTACACTTAACATGTTACTAATTAGGCAGGACTTGCACCTGCCGTTTTATTGTTTGTTTTCTGTATGTCCTGTTTTTTGTTCTGCTCTTCTTTCATTACTGCCTTTTTCCATGTGAAATAGACATTTTCTAGTGTACCATTTGAATTCCTCGGTCATTTCTTTAACATGTTCTTTGAGTTATACTCCTAAAGGAGTATACTGAGGATGGCAAAGGACATCTTAGCTTATAAAAACCTAGTTTGGATGAACACCAACTTATTTCAATAGTTTAGGAGACTTTTATCTCAGACAGCACCATCTCCTCCCCACCTCATTTGAACTATTATCATGCAAATCACATTTTTGCATATTGTATGCTCATCAACACATATTCATAACTGTTGCTTTTTGCACTTGTCTTTTAAATAAGACAGGAGAAAACAGAGTTACAGACAAAAACACATTTATACTGCCTTTTATATTTACCTACGTCGGTACATTCACTGATGCCCTTTATTCTTTGTATGAATTCCAGTTTCTGCCGATGCCTTTTCATTTCTTTATTGTTTTTTGTGGGGCTGCTCTGCTGGTGATGAATGCTCTACAGTTTTATTCTCCTAGGAATGCCGTGAGTTTTGTTTCATCTTCAGCAGGATAGTTTTGCTGGCTATGGAACCCTTGGTTGATAGGCTTTTTCTCTCAGCATGTTGAACCTGCCCTCCCGCTGCCTTCCGACGCCCTGGTCTCTGATGAGAAACCAGCTCTTAAATGCACTGATGACGCTTTATACACGGTCACCTGCATTCCCCTGCTGCTTTCAAGATTCTCTGTCTTTGACTTTCGGGATTTTTGCTTATGATGCGTCTGCGTGCTTGAGTTTATCCTGCTCGGAGTTTGTGGAGCTGCTTGGAGTCGCAGATGAATGTGTTTAATCAACTTTGGGAAGTCTGTGGCCTCCTCTCATACCCACCCCAACCGGGGTCACAGCTGTGGCACCTCATTTGCCCTTGGCATTTGAAAGGGCATCTGTGACACCCAGCTCGGCGAGGGTGTAAGTCTAGGCCTCCCTCTGGGCTTTTGCTGGCCTGAGTGCTGGCGGGCCACCCGTTTCTCCGCAGCTTCAGCCGAGTATCGTCAGCATGTTTCCTGTCTTCTTAGGTGGCTCCTCTCCTGGTTCTCTGGCTTGAAAGAGCAGGCTTCTGGGGAGGCTGTGTCTGTCTGCACCAGGCTGCCAGCTTCTCTGGCTATAAGTCTGCGATCAAGGACACAATGCTCAGGTCACTCACCGTCATGCCATTCTTCTGAGCAACCCACCCAGTCTGCCTTCTTCTCTCAGCCTTTTGGAGTCTTTTTTTTTTTTTTAAAGATTTTATTTATTTATCTTTAGAGGGGAAGGGAAGAAGAGAAGGAGAGAAATATCAACATATGGTTGCCTCTCATGCGTTCCCCCGCCGGGAACTGGCCTGCAACCCAGGCATGTGCCCTGACTGGGAATCAAACCGCGATCATTTGGTTCACAGGCCCGCGCTCAACCCACTGAGCTACGCCAGCCAGGGCTTTCGGAGTCTTTTTGAAAAGTTGTTTTCAGTTGTGCTTTGCTGAAAGAATAGGGAAGAATGCACCTACTCCATCTTCTTGGAAATGAAAGGTTACTAGATTTCCTTTTAAAAGGTACTTGTTCATGGCCCTCTCATCTGGTTACATGTCTGCCTTCCCTCTCCCCCCATTCTTATGTCTATTCTTCTCACAAATGTTATTTATTTCATTATTCTCGTGGAAGATCCTAAGTATGCTTCCTTTAAAGTCTTTCATTCGCAAACTGTTCTTTGATTTTAACTTCATCTGGAGTTAATTGATATTATAATTATTTATTTTGGTGGCCATTATTCATAGCATTAGATATCTTCCTTGGTTCCAGAGTTTTTATTTTTAGGCTCATTTTTGGGTAAAAGACTGTCTTTCACATTCTTTCTCTCTCTTTCACTCCCAACCCTGTCTGGTAGTTTGGGGCTGTGTCGGTGATGCCTGGTCCCCAGTACAGAACAGGTTTTATATCGGCAGTGACAGGTCGCACTTCCTGCCCTTTGGGGTCCCCATCAGGCCAAGGGACATGAGATTCATGAGACTGTATGTGCGCTCCTGTGTCACAGGGCAGCACCTCCCAGAAGCTGTTGCCTCCTGAATGTGGAAGCGGAGTTTTCAGACTCCTTTCTGATATAGGGGTGATCCCCCTCTCCCCTGGTTCCACACACACAGTCTGGCTCTGTCCGCAGCCTCATGTCCTCGTTTTGTGTCGGGACATGTGGGCCAGCTGGCCCATGGCTTTGTCAACACTCCGCAGCTTCTGTTTCCG
>PVKM010046862.1:0-11602 GCA_004027735.1 Carollia perspicillata
TTTACATGTTATTCATTCTCCCTCTGCTTTCCAAAACTGTGCTTTCCCTTCAGGGAGCTATTACTGCCTAGATGTGCTACAGCTGTATGATTTGGATAGGAAACACACTGTGTCCAGTTCTAGGGCTGGCAATGATGAATGTAAGCAAATACCACTAGAAAAACTGATAGAAAACTGAGACTGTGACATTCCATTGAGAATAAATATTTGTTCAGTGTTAGTACAAACAGAGCAAACCTAAGGGCTTCTAAAACACTTGGGTGATGCTGAATGAAATGTTTAAAGAATATAAACAAGGCTGCCCCTGACCATCAGGTTGAAATTATAACCAAAGCTAGACTTCAGATGCAATCTTTAGATGAAGACATTGTATAGATGAGTTGGGAGTTGAAACAGAGGAATGGAACTGTGGCCTTAATATTACCTTATCTGGCACCCCCACTACTCCTGTAATTTTAGTTATAAAAGTAGTTAAATTGTATTATTTAAGCAATATTAAATTTAGTTTTCTTTTACAGTTGAAAACATCCTGAGTAATAAGGTATTTTTAGCTTGTCTATTCAATCTTTGAAATTAAGTTATTACTTGAGTCCCATAATGAGGCATTTAATAAAATTATGGTGGCCTGGGATATCATCTAATTCAGAGGTTTATTCTATATTTCGATTTTACATATATCATTACTAGCAGCTGGTATAGCATATCAGTGTCCAGCTAGGAGAACAAAACCCATACCAGGTAGCTAAATAGAAGAAATGTAATACAGAAAATCAATAATGAAACTTAGAAAAGTTGTAAAAGCAATCAGGAGATAGGAGGTCACTGAGGTGAGCGGATACAGGAAGCTGCTCTCAGTTTTTGGTTCAGGAGTGACCGGGGAAGAAGAATGTGCTATCATAAACTAGGAGCCAAAGCCACACAGCTGAAACTGTAACTATGGTAAATCCCACTTATAGCGGGGCAACTATAGGAAGAAGTAGCCTCTGCTATTTTGTCAAAAGTGGGGATTGAAGAATTGAAGGAGGAGAAACTTTGGGCTTCTTTCTTTCTTTCACCCTCCAATCTCTTGCCAGTAGTTTCCATTAATTGAAGTAATAGGCAAAGTGACCTGGAAAAAACAAAAACAAAAAAAAACAATAACAACAACAACACTTTCAATGGTATGTTTCTCTGCCAAAAAGGGCAGAGAGTGAAAGTAAGAGAAAACAAATAAATGACTGACACATGGAAATGTAATTTGCTTTCAAAGACTATAGTTAGCTAGTGCAAGGTGATACTATTTGCTGTAACAGATAAATGTCAAATCTGGTAGCTTAACAAATATGAAGTGTATTTATCACTCAGTTAAGTCTCACCATGGGTTTTAGATCAGTAGGATCACAGGATCACTTCATCTGGTGATACCACCATCCTCTAAGACTTTATAGTGCTCTCCACTTAACTGGCAGATGAGAAAGAGATGGGTGACCATTCATTGGAAATCTTATGTGTCAGGCCTAGGTGTGTGTATACATGATTTCTGCTTGTGTTCTACTGGCTGGATCTCAGTCAACTGGATGCCAGGCAGTAGGAGATGCAGAGTAGCCAGGGAGCTGACCAGGTTTGTTGAGCAGCTAGGTTGTCTCAGTTGGGATTTCATGAGGATATTTTTTTTCTATTAAGCTGAAATCTATTCTATAACTTTTACCCAATGGTACTAAATGTGACAACTTCAATTTTTCTTCCTAATTTGATTTCAGCTCTCTGAGTATTCTAGTCGCTGTTCTCAGTATGACTTCTATCTTGTCACTATCTATATGAAAGAAAAATCAATGGTTTAAAGGTACTAGATAGACCAGGACACAAAGCGCAACTTTAACACTTAGTGTATAATCTCAGAAAAATCACTTAGTTGCTTTTCCTCCCTTAACTTTGTTGACATACTGTTGACATGACATTGCATAAGTTTAAGGAACACCACACACTGATTTAGATACACTTATATATTCCAAATAAGTGCCACCATAGTTTTATCTAACACCTCTGTTGTGTCACATAAATACCTTTTTGTTGTCACGACTGTATTTAGGATCTACTCTCTTAGCAACTTTCAAGTATATATACACTATTGTTAATGATATCACCATGCTGTACATCAGATCCCCGGACTTATTCATCTTATAAAGTTTGTACCCTTTCACGGACATCTTGTACCCATCATCCCCTGCCACTCAGGCCCTGGTAACCACTATTCTACTATTTTTCTATGTGTTTGGTTTTATTAGATTACACATGCAAGTGAGATAAGACAATATATGTCTTTCTGTGTCTGATTTATTTCACTTAGCATAATGCCCTCAAGGTCTGTACATATTGTCTCGAGTAGGAGATTTCCTTCTTTCTCACAGCTAATTAATATTTCATTATGTGTGTGTTAAATATACTAATACATATATAACAAATATTAGTTGATTGTACATGCAGCAGGCTATTTCTAGGTTCTTGATTTTGTGTCTGTCTTTATGCCAATACCATACTCTATGAATCACTACAGCTTTGTAACGTAGATTAAAACCAGGAAGTGTGATGCCTCCAGCCTTGTTTTTCTTCTTCAGTATTGCTTTGGCTATTAAAGGTCTTTTGTACTTCCATACAAATTTTAGGTATTTTTCCTATTTCTGTGAAAATTTTAATTGTAATTTTAATAGGGATTTTATTGAATCTATAGATGGATTTAGGAAGTATGAGCATTTTATAAAATATTAATTTTTCTGATCCTTGATTATATGATACCTTGCCATTTGTTTGTGTCTTTTTCAATTTCTTTTATCAATGTCTTGCAGTTTTCAGTGTACTGATCTTAGATCTCTTGGTTACATTTATTCCTAGGTATTTTGTTGTTTTTTGTGTTATTGTGAATGGGATTATTATTTTTAAAGTCAAACTTCAGCTCTCAAACATCTCCCATCTTGAACAATTCAGTTGTAGACCAAGTTGTTCACAGAAAAAAATGTCTTGGTTATTGAACAAAACTGTGGTTCTCAACTGGACAATCTTTTCATGTCGATACCTGTATGATCTGTCACGTGTCTCTTTGGCGTGATTCAGTTTTTGAACAAATAGCTTCTCAAACAGCCTTCCTGAATGAATTAAATTAAAAAATTGATGTTATACTCTATTTCTTTTTAGATACTGTATTTTTAGTGTATAGGATGGTGACTTATTTCTTTTTATCTTTTTTTTTTATTGTTGTTCAAGTACAGTTGTCTTGATTTCCCCACCACCATGTCCCCCTGCCACACTCTTTCTTGCCTCCCACCCTCAAACCTACCCTGGTGACTTATTTCCATATGTTGCTTTTGTATCCTGAAAATTTACTGAATTCACTGATTAGTTTAGCAATGTTTTGGTAGAGTATTTAGGATTTTTAATATATATCATCTGTACATATAAAAAAATTTTTACTTCTTTCTTTTTTGAAAGAAGTAAAAGCATCCTTTTTTAATTTTGTCTGATTGCTGTGGCTAGAACTCCAGTACTATGTTGAATAACAGAGATGAGATTGAGCATCGTTATCTCGTTCCTGGTGTTAAAGGAAGAACTTTCCATCTTTAACCACCAAGTATGATGTTGCCTGTGGGCTTGTCATACGTGACCTTTACTATGTTGTGCTATATCCCTTCTATACAACATTTGTTAAGAGTTTTTAATAGGAATGGGCGTTTGACACAAATATGAAACCGTGTGGTCCTAGGCTTTTTGTTGTTGTTGGGAAGTTTTAGATACTGATTTAATTTCCTTACTAGATCCAGTTTTCCATTGTTTTCTGTTTTCATAGCTCTGTTGTTCTTTGCTAACTCTTGATGCATTTGTAAATTGATTATTTTTGTGGTAGTATACTGACTACCTTCCTTTTATATTTTGCAAATATACTACAGGTGTTTGCTTTGTGGTTATTATGAGAATTAGATAAAGCATCTTTTAGATCTAACAGTCTTTTTTATTCTGAGAACAACCTCAATGCACACAAAAACTCTACACTTTACTTCCTTCTTATATTTTAATACCATAATTTACCTTTTTATACATTGTGTATTCATTAACAAATTAGAGTAGCAATAGATATTTTAAATATTATTGTGTTTTAATCTTATAGTTTATTTATTTTTTTATCGTTGTTCAAGTACAGTTGTCTCCATTTTCCCCTCACCACTCCCCACTTCCCCATCCCTCCCTGCCTCCCACTCTCAGTTCTACCCTCTTTGGCTTTGTAATCTCACACTTTAATTAAGTGGTTAAACATTATCATATTACAGTATTAAACTTGACTATATATTGACCTTTTTAGTGTATTGTATCTTTATTTTCATGTCACTCATTAGCATATTTTTATTTCAGCCTGAAGAACTCCCTTCAGCATTCCCTGTAAAGGAGTTCTAGTTGTTATGATTTCCCTCAACTTTTGAGAAAGTTTTTATTTCTCTATTTTTAAATTGTAACTTTACTAGATAGACTGTTCTTGATTGGTAGATTTCTTTTTCTTTTAGCATTTTGAATATATCATCCTATTTTCTCCTATCCTGTAACTTTTCTGCTGAGAAATTCACTGATAAACTAATGAGGATTCCTTTTTAGGTTGCATCATTTTTTTCTTCAGCTGCTTTTAAGATTCTTTACCTTTGATTTCCAACAGTTTTATTATAATGTATCTTGTAGAAGATCTTTTTTGGATTGAAGTTATGGGGTGTTCTGATACCTTAATGGGCTTGGATGTTCACATTTCTCCCTAGGTTTAGGAAGTTCTCAGCCAATGTTTCTTTAAATATGCTTGGCGCTCCTCCCACACCTGACCGTCTCCCTTTCTTCTCCATCTGGGACTCTTTTAGTTTGCGTGTGGGTTCCTCTGATGTTGTGCTGTGTAGATCATCTAGGCTTTCTTTGCTGTTTTTTTATCCTGTTTTCTTTGTTCTCCTCTGACTGGATCATTTCAAAGTTTTTATCTTCTAACTCACAGAATCTTTCCTCTATTTGATTTTTTCTGTTGTAGATGTTCTCTTTTGCATTTTTAAAATTTCTTCCATTGAATTCTCTACCTCCAGAATTTCAGTTTGATCATCATTTTTAAAAATTACATCTATCTTTGCTAAATTTCTGATTTTGTTCATGTTTTTCTTCTGATTTTATTAAGTTTTGCACTGCTGTTTTTACCTATGAAGTAGCAGTCACCTCCTCCAATCTTTAGGAACTGTCTTTAGGGGAGAAATGCTTTCTGTGAGTCCAGATAGTGATTCTGATACATTCTGGAACCTTGTATGGATACACCTGCTCCGTGTTTCTTGCTCCTTCTTGTGGCAGAATTCTTAAGCTAGTGTGTCTTCTTTCAGTCCTACATCACACCAGACTGATGAAAACTGCCTCTTTTGTTTTCCTGAAGGTGGAACTACGGCTCAAGTTTATAGTTTATTTCTGACCCACAGACCATGACCTGCTTTATGTGAATACCACCTAACCATTTACCAAAGCTCACTTTCCCCACTCTACCAGAGGCTTGTGGGTGGGCTTCCAGATGGAGTCTGCAGAAACCATGTCCCCCTAATGCCCTCAGAGAATCTTACTTGCTGCTCTCTCAATCTCCACCCTCCTTCCATTCACAGAGCTCCTAATTTAATACTCTAGATGCTTTGAGAGAAAAATAAATCTCTTTGGCAGCATCCAGTACAGTTGGGAGAGACCTACATACACTAAACTGACTTCACTTTTCCTGTGGAAGAAATATAGCCTACAAGGCCTCACTTGTTTTTAAGCTGTGCTGCCTTGGGGGATGGGTGACACCGCCAAAGTCAAGCTGTTTCTCTTACCTGTTCCAAAACATTCAGACTTGTATGCATTTGTACCAATGCAGTGATGGGATTTCTCTTCTGTAACTCTGGACTTCCACGAAAGCTTTCTTGTCCGTGGGTGACTGCGCAAGTCAGTGTTCTCCAGGTGCATTTGGAGCACAGCTCTGAGGGCCTGGAAGCATTCACAGTCAGTGAAACATTGGGTCTCCCTAGTACCATGTCATAGGTGAGCTAGCTTCTGCCCAGGCTTCTTGGCTGTGATGCTTGATACCACAGTTTGTGTAGAGGCATTTTTCTTGTGGATTTAGCATCTTGTGGATGCTAAATTTTGTTTCTGAGCTGAGGGAGATAAAAATGAGGTTCATTTTATGTCACCATCACACTGATTTCACACCTGCTTCTCTCTTTTAACAGTAAAATGATAATCATTACAGTGACATTTTTAACTCTCAAGCTAGTCAACAATGAGCCTTCAAAATTTTATCTTTTTCTTTATTTAAATCTTTTTTTTTTCAGTTATAGCTGATATACAACATTATATTAGTTTTGGGAATGTAGCCCCGTGATTAGATATGATCTAACTTACTAAATGATCATCCCGATAAATCTCACGCATTGGACATCGTACACAGGTGCTAGAATATTGTTGATGACACACCCTATGCTGTACTTTACATCTCTCTAACTGTTCTGTAACAACCAAATTGTACTTCTTAATCCCTTTTCCTTTTCACTCAGTCCTCTTACCCACTCTCATCTGGCAACCATCAAAATGTTCTTTGAATTTATGAGTCTATTTCTGTTCTACTTGTTATTCACTTTGTTTTTTAGATTCAGTTATCGATAGATATGCATTTATTGCTATTTTATTGTTCATAGTTTTTCTTTTTTATCTTCTTAAAGAAGACCTTTTAACATTTCATATAATACTGGTCTGGTGGTGATGAACTCATTTAACTTTTTCTTGACTGGGAAGCTCTTTATTGGTCCTTTGATTTAAAATGATAGCTTTGCTGGGTAAAGTAATCTTGGTTTCAGGTCCTTGCTTTTCATCATTTTGAGTACTTCTTGCCCATCCCTCCTGGCCTACAAATCTTCTGTCAAGAAATCAGCTGACAGTTTTATAGCAGCCCCCTTATAGGTAACTAACTGCTTTTCTCTTGCTACCTTGAAGATTCTCTCTTTGTCTTTAAACTTTGGCATTTTAATTATGTCATGTCTTAATGTGGACCTCTTTGGGTTCATGTTTGGTAGATACTCTCTGTGCTTCCCAGACTTGTAGGTCTATTTGCTTCACCAGGTTAGGGAAGTTTTCCATCATTTCTCTTTCAAATAGGTTTTTAATTTCTCCCTCTCTCTCTTCTCCTTCTGGCACCCCCATGATGTGAATGTTGCTACACTCAAAGCTGTTCCAGAGTCTCCTTACACCATCCATAGTTTTTGGATTCTTTTTTTCTTTTTGCCATTCTGATTCCTTATATTCCAAATCACTGGCTTGATTCTTGGTTTCATCTACTCTATTGTTGTAAATTATTTTTCATTTCAGTTAGTGTATCCATTATTTCTGTGTGGTTCTTTTTTGTGGTTTTCATGTCATTTTTTTTATGTTGTTCAAGTTCTCACTAATTTCATTGAGCATATTTACAAGTCTTTTGAACTCTATATCTAAGAGATTGCTTGTCTCAATTGTGTTTAGTTCTTTTTCTGGAGTTTTGTTCTGTTCTTTCATTTGGCACAGTTTTCATTGTCTCCTCATTTCAGCAGCCTCCTTGTGTTTGTTTCTAAGAATAAGATAGAGCTGCTACGTCTCCTGGGCTTGGTAGAGTGCACTTATGTGGAAGGCGTTCTGTGGCACAGCCTCCCTGTTCACCCAAGCTGGGTACTCCACGTGTGCCCCCATTTCCCCATGCCTGCTGTGACATCTTCCCGTTGTAGTTGAGCCTTGAATGCTGTTGGTGCATCAATGGGAAGGATTTACCCATAGGCCAATTGACTATAAGGACTGGCTGCAACCACCAACCACTGTGAAGGATCATTTGTTCAAGGGCCTACACTGCAGAATAGGATGAACTTCAGCAGGGCTCACTGCAGAATAGGATGAACCTCAGCAGGGCTCTGGTGTCCACTGAGTTCTGTCCTTGTGTGTGTTGTTACTTGTGGAGGTGTTTGGGTGGTGTTCTGATGAGGTATGAAGCTATCTACCGGGTGCATTGGCTATGTAGCCTCCTTGAAGGTGCAGGCCAAAGGTCAGCCGCCACTTTGCTCTGCCCAGATCAGCTAGCATGAGCTACAAAGTAATCTGTAGAAAGCTGATAGTTGTACTGGGCTTGGAGGTGCCTAGGCAAGGCCAAGCTGGGAACCAAGGCCGGCTGCTCTGCTAGGGCTGGGCCTGGGGCCACTTAGCAAGAGGTATGGGGCATGCTGAGGCCAGATGCTGCTTGTTTGAGAGATTTTAGGAAAGTCTGAAGCATGAGCCAGGACAGGACATTTATATATAAAAGTCATGAGAAATGGCTTACCCACCTGCAAGTTGGGTAGGGAAGGTTCTCAGGAAATCACCAGGGTGGGACGAACAGTGTGAGCCAAGTTGATGGAGACTCAGATATGGTGTCTGCCTGCTGGCTTTGTTGGGGGAGGCCTCAGAAAAGGAGCAATGGCCTCTGTTAGCATTTTCATCTGGCAGAGAGCTGTACCCTTTCCCCCAGCTCTTGCCCAGGTGCCACATAATTCAGTATCTCCATGTAGGTTCCTAAAGCCTTCGGAGCTACTGTCCCAGCACTGGAGCTCAGAGCAAGTGAGAGGGTTAGTCTGTACATGTATTCTTTCAGAGGAACTGTCTAGGACTCTGGAAGCTTTCTGTCCCACTCAGCCAAAATTACCACTGTTTTTTTACAACCAGAAGTTATGGGCACTTCTCTTCCTGTCATGGAGCCCTGGGCTGGGGAACCTGTCATGAGGCTGGGACTCCTCATTCCTCATGACAAGTTCCACACCTAATTTTTATCCCAACACGTGTTGATTTTCAGTTTGTTCAGCTTTACTTTATTGTTAGGGTGGAGTAACAACTTCCAAGCTCTCTATATGTCAAAGAGAAAATCAGAAGTCTTTACTTTTAAAAAGCAAAGAAGCTAAGACCTGCCTGTCTTCTAAACATTAAGCAAAGCCATTTTTTATAGTCGTTCATTCATATCTCATTCCTTATAAACTACTGGCTTATTGTAGGTATACAGTAATTTTGTAGCATGCATGAGTGGATGAATAAAGAGTTGTTAACTGCTTCACGAGTATGTTATAGTTCTAGGACTGAAACCTATTTCTCTGAACATTGTGTTTTCTATAATACTATATAACAATTGCTTGGTGAATATATTTTCCTGTTAAGATATCACAGTTAGTTATAGTTCTGTGTATCTCACAAGAATGTGGTTACGATTCTGACTTTTGATTTCTGAAGCATATTTCTGGAAGAGAAATGAGCGCGTCCTTCAATCTCCACTTGTTTTACCTGGCTCCATGTTTGCTCGATGCCTAGTTTTTCATTAGTTTTTTCCTATGTTTGTATCACTTAAATAACACATTTAAACAAAACCACTCTATAGCAAAGTGTACTTTGTAGAGTCTCTTTGTTTTATACTGAAATTAAAGGATCCTCTCTATTAACTGAAATTCAAGAATACTGTACTGTGCAAGGATTTGAAGTAGTGGTGCTATTGTAAATTTCGTCATCGACAGTCTGTCAGTCAAGGTGAAGCAGTTCAGGATTGAGTCTTTAAAATACAGAAGCACTAAGAATGAACACAAGAGACCAGTAATAGACTCTCAGAACTGACGGGACTCAGCACCATTCATGAATTCACGGCTTAGTTTACTGACTAGGACGCATACATGTGAGAATGTTAAGTGAGCAGCTCTAAGTTGCAGAGCATGTTAATGGCAAAACCACGACCAAAGTCCAGGTCTTCCCACTTCCAATTAAGTTCCTTTCCCCTGTCCCATTTTATTTTATTCTTTTTTAATCCTTCTCCCAAGATCTGCCGTCTTCTGTCTGTTCAGTTTTACTCCTTTCTGTTTAGTCGAATAAAGCAACGCTTAGTACAAGGTGGGTGATCACATATTAATTAGCGGCAATAATGGCATCTGAGTTTTGCCAGGTTGAGTTACAGGGCAAGCTATTTATCCGGCTCACCATTTAATTTATTCAACCATACTGACTCAAAGGAGAGATTATAATTTGATCGCTTTACATTCCGGGTCCTAGTGAGCATTTTTATTAAAACCCTGGAGTCACATCGCAACATCAGCCTCCATGCGGTTACACTTCACAAGGAGGCTAATGGAAGTTCATGCTGAGAGTAGGCTAGGGCCCACAAATTCTTGGATTGTGTTTGTTAATGTTTTAAGTTATAGGTCTTGGAACAGCTTCAGGACTGTCCATTTTCAATGTATTGGGACAGAAATCCTGATTTCAGTTTCTTGTCGTACTCCTAAATTACAGAGAACTGTGAGTCAGTCACATTCTTTCCCTGCTCATGTTGCTGTCTTCATAATGAGGATAAAGACACTGCCCTCCAACTTACCTTCCAGGAACGCCCCGAGAACTAATGAGATCACATGCAGAAAGCACTTGGAGCACAGAGAATGACATCAATTATCTCTTCCTATTAATCTCAGGAGATGTACTTCATGACTGTATAATGTGGTGGGTATTACGCTGAAGTTTTAGGTATTCAGTGACAACCTACAAAAGGCTTCTCCACTTTGAAGTTTTCCACTTCTCATATAGGAAATCATAGCATTGGAACAATGAAGAGGATTTCTCTAAATTCTGCAATAGCTAAGTCTAGAAAACTCATAGAAAAACATTTTATCTTTAGAGTGGAGGCACCCAGACCAGCTTCTCATGGTACAGCTATCCTGCATCTACATTCCTCACAGGTGGTTAATTAACCCCCAGGTATTTCTAAGGATGAGGACCTCTCTATTTTTAAGGGCTGTTATTGTTGAACACTGGATATTGCTTACACTGGTGGAACAATCTATGATAATATATTTTCCTGCCTATCATACTTTTTTATTTCAACATTTCATAGACATCTGACATGTCTTAATTCTTTTCTTATCTTAATTAAATATAATTTATTTCTTTGTAAGTATTTTTTATTGATTATGCTATTACAGTTTTCCCAATTTTCCCCTTTGGCCCCCTTCTGCCCTGTCCCCCAACCTTACAGCATCCCACCACTTCAGTTCATGTCCATGGGTTGTACATATGAGTTCTTTGAGTCCTCTGTTTCTGATACCATTTTTATCTCTCCCTGTCTATTTTATGCCGACTAATTATGCTTCTTCCCTGTACCTTTTCCCTGCTATTACTCCCTTACCTTTCCCCTCTGAACTCCCTCCATGTATTTGCCATTCATCTGATTCTGTTCCTGTTCTAGTTGTTTGCTTAGTTTGTTTTTGTTTTGCTTTTTTTAGGTTCAGTTGTTGATAGTTGTGTTATCATTTTAACTGTTCATAGTTTTTGTTCTTCTATTTCTTAGATAAGTCCCTTTAATATTTCATATAATAAGGACTTGGTAATGATGAACTCCTTTAACTTGACCTTATCTGGGAAGCACTTTATCTAACCTCCATTCTTTTTTAAAAAAATATATTTTGTTGATTATGCCATTACAGTTGTCCCAATTCCCCCTCTTCATTCCCTTCCACCCTGCACACCCCCTCCCACCCACACTCCCCCCATTTAGTTCATGTCCATGTATCATAAGTTCTTTAGCTTC
>PVKM010046863.1:0-11598 GCA_004027735.1 Carollia perspicillata
TTGGAAAGCCAAATTGCTCACCATTAGCTTATTCATTCGGTTTTGCTGATATTTCGTAACATGGTGTAGCCACATTTTACTGCAGAAAGCTATTTTCTGTCAAATGATGACTAGTCCAAAGTAACCCTCTAGGGGAGCATTGTTCTCTGTTTCTTCTGGTATCCAAGGTCAGTCATGTACCTTAAATGCTAATAGCAAAACTTCTGAAAAATTGATAAAAGTGTACAAAGTAAGATACGTCATTTCAATAACTTCTTCAGAATGATTAAAACAGGTGGAGTTTTTCTTTTTGTTCTACACTGGGAAATAGAGTTTTTTTCAAATAATATCAATTCACCAATAGTAGTTAAGGCAGTAGTAGTGGTCAGAAATATTTTAAAACACCCCAGAAGTCTTATCATAAATTTGTCAAATCTCTGAACCAAACATTACTTTGACTTATTTTAGGAGCTTCAGGAGAGTCTAAACACATTAAAAAGAGCCCTGGTTGGAGTTTTGACCTGGCTGAATCCGGTGAATAAAATGGATTTCCAGCAGTAGAAACTTTGATTAAAAATAACACTCCATGCCCTATGTTCTCAAATAAAGCCCCTATCGCACTGCCCATGACAATGTCCAGGTTGCCCTCTGATAATCTTTTTCTTTTCTCTTTTTTAAGATTTCTATCACTTTTCAAGTGTTTTTTTGTTGTTGTTGTTGTTGTTGTTGTTGTTATAGCTATGACATCTGGTATCTAACCTCAGTTCATCCTTCCAAGGTAATTTGTGATTCCCACAGAGCGACAGGAACTTGCAAGATGTTCTCTTTGCTTTGTTCCTGGTGGTTTTCGGGTCAAAGACAAGGTCCATCTCCCACAGAGAAGCCACTTTTAAAACTTCCTCCTCCTACCAGGGCTCTCTTGGCTGCTAAAGGATTGGGCTCATCAATTTTTTATCCTCTTATCTCTTTGTTCAACTACATTTTAGTTGGTTACTACACTGGAAAACTGAAATAGCTAAAAACAAAACAAAACAAGGAGAGGTCAGCCGGGTTAGGTGTCCACACCACAGGTGACCCTCTGTGACAACTACTTCCCCAACAGCAAATTTATCCAATTTGCTGTAATTGCTCATTTGTCTGCCTCCTTGTGTGTAAAAATTGTATTTTATGCATGGTTTTATTCCCCAGAAGCCACCTGGGAGTGTGACACAGGATGGGTCCTCGATAAAGACATGTTGAATGTCATTTAACCTCTTTGGGTCTCATTTTCCTTAATAAGAGGGTGCGGGTAGAAGTGCTACAGGCAGCTGACTGAGGTGCCACCTAGGAATTGGGGGATAAGGAAAACAAGATTGTCCTCTGAGTCAATGTATCAAATCAACCCATAATCAGAGCAGAAACACACCGAGTCATCTTCAGAAATGGTTCCCCAGGCCAGAGCCTGCTCCGTGTTAAAAGTGCTGTGTCATGGGAGCCAACCAGGCTACCGCTAAACTGGGGGGAAGGGCCCCTCCAGCTAAGTTGGCAAAGGCCACTGGAAGACCTGCGAAACCAGGGCATGGCTGTGATTTGACTTCCCACGTGGCTCTCTCTAAGGAGCAGGAACACACGTGCTTGCTGTCAGAAAGCTCTTGGTTCATACTTCTCTCAACTGCGTTACTCTGTGAATTAATACATTCGCCTTCTGGTTTCGTAAGCCTATTGACATGAGCAGGGTTACACCACGGATCCCTCTCGGGGTGCTGCCGTTGCAGGAGGCTGAGCCCACAGGCCTAAAGGAAGGCACTGGACCAGGTAAGGAGCACCTGTTCGGCTCGGTGGGCGGCAGCACCAGGCAGCCCCTGTGGGCAGGGTCTGCCCCCCGCCCTGCCCTCCCTGCTCACAAGTCCTGCCGTGTGAAAGTTCTGCAGCCCGAACCACTGAGACCATTTCCCTGCAGTGTCAGCAAAGCTAGTGTGGCTGCCTCGCTGCTTATGGAGGAAAATTAAGGTAAGGGTAAGGTGAGGTAATAAAGGTGTATGTGATGTACTTTGGAAAATAAAAATGTTTACAAAGTGCAAAACAGTATTTTCACCAGCATCTTTTTCAGCCCACCCAAGCGGTCTGCTCAGGAGGCAGGAGGCTCATGGATGGGCTCAGCAGCAGGGGCGGAGGAGGACAGCCAGGGCTGGAAATGATGACCTCTGAGTGTCCTTCCTCTCCTTCATACTTTGGGGATTCAGCCATGACCCTTCATGGAGACAGTGGCAATAAGTGTCTAACCCCTTACCCACAAAGGACTTGGTTTCCTCAGAAGAACTCCGCCAAAACTGAGGAATTCAAGTTAACCTCCACTGGTGACTGTGGTCAAGACAGATGGGGAGATTTTCAGGTTTGGTGGTTCAGTTCTCTAAGTGACTTCAAAAACCTTCCGGTCTTAATGATTTCTCTCATTGCTAGAGCAATGCAGAACCTGAACCCTGCTGTATACCTAACCTTTCCATCCCATAAACATTGGCACTTTTGTGCAAGCCCTAGACAGCCAGGAGCCTTTCAGGGCTGACAGAACCAATTATGGTAGCTTAAAATAGATGTCCAGTATTCCAGGTGCCAACTGCCTACTATGTGCAAGGTTCCATCTGTCACTATTGACAGTGATCCTAAAATTATCTACTCTGGGAGATCCAATGTGACTTCCCAGAGGAGGCGTCCTCTGAGCCAGGGTGGGAGGAGGGGAGGTTTGCAGGGGGTGGCAAGCGGGGCAGGATGGGTCAGGCAGGGAGGAGAGTCTGTGCAGAGATGGAGAAAAGGTTTATCTGCATAGGCTTTATCATTGATTCCTTCACACCTGACATGAATGACTGTCACATAGAGGCATTCAATGAACGAATAAGCAGGATCACCCTCTTCTGCCTACAGATTCTTCACACTTACAAATTTCTTTCTGCCTGTAGAGTCACCCTCTGCATTTTGATCTATTCTGTAACCATGCACATGGCTATAACCTTTACTGTTTTATGAACTCAAATCTGTATTTTAAGAGTCGTAAAGATCATAGTTCAGCAAGTAAAAATTGAATTTCCATGTTATCTTGCTTGGTTGCTAGACATCTGGCACCAGTCATTTATCTTGTCTTCTGCATGCAGTCGAAACCTGCTTAGTCTTTATTATACTGGCCATAAACATGCTGCACACTGAGATGTTACATTGCCATTAGTTCTGTTTTGGGGAGTAATACAAATAACTGAGTCATCCACTTTTGGCCTGTACTAATTCTCTTTCACAATAAAATGGCATTGTATTTCCTTCATTTTCTTTCCTTCATTGTCCTTACAAACTTACCCACCTTAATGACCAAAAACATTTCAGCCAGAGCTGAAACGTGCCGATGTGGATGACTCACATCATCTCACATAGGCTTCCACAACCTTACGGAGGAAATGTCTCCTCTCAGTTTCCAGCGTTAAATGTTCAAGTGCGTGAAGCATTTTGATCTTGACTTGAAGCAGCAGAGGTAAGCTCCCCAGTTCACCATTGACACAGGTGCTAGGAAGTGCATGCTTTGGTCAGAACTGAGTTTGAGCCCCGACGCTGCTAGGACCAGGCTGTGGGTCAGTTACTGAAACTCTCATGGCTTCCATTTTCTCATCAGGAAAAAATGTGAGGTTCTTATGAGATGAAATGAAATGATGCATGTAGAAGCACATAGAAGCATACGGAGGGTCCTTAACGGACCTTACTAACACTAAGGTTATTAACAATAAAAATGGACGTTTTTAGTATTTAGTTGGTTTCCCTTCTCCTAAGGCAACCGGAGTCTCCTTAACTGTGGCATCGGCTCTGTGGCGGCAGGGGCTGTGCTGGAACATGTGCCACTCTGTCATCAGCACTGAGCATAATGCCTGGTATGTAGTCTGTGTTCAGTAGATTTGGGCGGACTCTTTGAAGGCGAAGAATTTCAAGTTTTAAAAATTTCAGCATTTTCGATGGACATAGAGGAGAGAGATGAAATGACCCTCTCAACTGACCCAGGAGGGAGGAATAAGTGGAAGCTCTAATCTCAGGAACCTGGTGTTGCAGGAATTTATTTATTGGCTATCCAGCCAATAGGTGGATATCTGAGAGGGATTCTAAGTGTGCAATATTCCCGCTCTCGGCCCCCTGGCCTACACTCGGTCAGCCAGATACTCCCCCTTGGATGTGCAATCCTGGTAGAGATGCGAGACTGCCAGGTGGCCTATGGGTAGCCTTGGCAGCTCAGAGGGAGAATCCAGTGGGGGTGACACCGCCAGAGGCTTTGTCACCAAACCATCCCAGTGGTGTGACTCTGGATGTGTTTTTGGCTGCCTGGCCTCTCTTGACTCCTCTTTATTTTCCAGGCTTGGTGTCTCTAACCTTCCTGCTGCTTCTATGGGTTCTATACTGGCTTTCCAATAAACTTCCTTTCTGCCAAGTCGGCCAAGTTGGTTTCATTGTTTGCATCCAATGACTTGGGTCCTAGTCTACTGCTTCTTTCCCTGGCCTTGGTCTCCCATGTGGTCAGCTCATTAAGCATTGTTTCTAGGGATACATGTCAAAGCTGCTTTCGCACTATTCTCAAAATCTCTTCTTCAAGGCGGTCAGTGTTTTGCATCGTTCTTTGATGATTTCTATAAAGTGTGTAATGTGTTCTTTAGTGAAGTAGAGTTATGTTCCATCTGATCACTCTCTGTCTGTCTGTTTGTTTCACCTTTCCCACCCCCGAGATTCATTTCTTGTTCATCTGCTCTTTTCTCTGTACACATTTCCCCTCAGGTTTTGTGTGATTTAATAAGCTTTTATTGTCCACGGACCACACTACATGCCTGATATTATGCTAGGGACAAGCATCCAAAGGTGCATAAGACAGAATCATCACCCATGTGAAGATAATAGTCGAATGAATTAAATATGAAATAGATCAGTGCCAACACAGGCAACGTATGCCACCATGCTCCTCGAAGCGTGGAAGAAAATCTCAGGGAGGTATGAAAGCTTGGGAGCCGACTCTGCACAACTTCTTCGACAGCAACGAGACTCCTTGTTCCCATCAGTGTTTGCTGTGCCCCCACTACGTGCCAGGCACCGTGCAGTGCCAGCGTCGTGGTGACCTCTCCTTATTTCTCTCTTGTCTTTTTGAGGGTGCGAGCCTATCCATATCTCTGCGTGTGCGTGTGTAACAATGCCTACTTTGTAAAGCATGAACAACTAAAGAGACGTTCCGGACTGAGCAGCCAGTGTCGACAGCAGGCTGCCCTGCTGAATGTGACTACAGTCCCTGCTGTCTTTGAACTACAGTTTTGTTTTGTTTTTTAACTCATGTCACTACTTCTCCAGAGAACCACGCTGGCACATTTTTTCCTTCCATTCTCACTACTGCCTATAATCCATCATTACAAAGAGAGGCCTTAAACACAGCACTCGAGGGAGACGTTATTTCCTCTCCATTTCTCTCTCAGAAAGAGCGACTTATAATGGGAGGAGGAAAAATTGCATTTAGGTTAAAGGAATATCAATAACAAGAAAGAATCTGCTTTTTATCCTCTTTAAGATGCTGAACCTCAAAAGGACTCTTCATTTTAAAGCAGGCCACCATTCCTTGGCATGCTCTAAACATTAATATTTTATACCTGGTAAGTAAGCCAGAGGATTTTTTGGTGAGAGCAATTCAAGGGAAAACGTGGCTGAGGCAGGATTTTCATTCCCTGGTGAATGAAAATCACAGGCTCATAAATACATTGTGTAAGGTCAGCCTTTTGGATAGCTAGAACTTTAAATTTGTGATCCCCTTGATTATCTATGTTGACAGGGGAACTATTGACTTTTTCTCTGACAAGGCTGCAGTGCTCAAATTTATGGCTTGAAAATAGAAAGGATTGGGATTCCCTAAGGCAACCAAAAAAGCCCTACAGAGCCAGGTAAAAATGTTCCTGGTATATGGATGTCAGGCATGTGTACTAGATAAAAAGGGACACAAGGAGAACCACCGTTCTCTCCCTTTGAAAATTAATTTTGGGCCCTGGCTCAGTTAGTTGGAGCGGCATCCCTTACACCAAAAGCTTGCAGGTTCAACTCCCGGTCAGGGCACGTACAGGAGGCAACCAATTGATGTTTCTATCTCTCTCTTGCCCCTTCCTCTCTCTCTAAAAGTAACAGAAAAAATTGTCCTCAGGTGAGGATTAAAAAAAGTAATTTTGCCATTGGAAACAATCCTGTGATTTTTAGTTCATTAACCAAACAAAATCGTCACTGAGCACCCAAAATTTCTACAACTTTCTCCACCTTTAGCTTGTATCCAATGACTATTTAGCTAATGCTGATTAACCATAGGTTAATAATTTTACTGCTAATGCTGGAAATAGAAAACTAATGTTTTAAAAAATAAAAGCGAGCTCTTTAGGTGCACCCAATCCAATTTTTCTTCAAGCTAAGGGGCTGAGTACCAGCTCATTTAAATGGCTAGGAAAAGTCTCAGGAGCATAGTACCCAGTGAGATGCCACGCAAATCTCCACATGGCCGCAGAGGCAGCAGAAGGCAGGGGGACAGTGCTCCAGGTTTGTTCAGTTTCCTTGCATTTTTGAAAAGTTTGCACACCGGTCATGAAGTTTCCTTCTGTAACTTCTCACAGAGTACAAAGAAGTCTGCTGTACATGAGGAGCTGTAGTAATATTACTCATTATTCTGTGGCTTTCAAAGATTCAAGGATATTATTTCTCCCTGATAAAGAACAACCCTTTGCCCGTGTCAGATTCTCCCTCTCTGTCTTTTTAACATGATTCAATGGCTTAAATTCGGTGAGAGGCCTCACAGTTTGAAGGAGGAAATGGAACCACAGCATTCGTGCCAGCAGCCCCTTCCTACTCTCATTAGGATTCCCTCACTCCGTTCCTGTTTCTTGGGAGAGGACAGGGGACTTTTTAATTGGGACTATTAGAAGTTGCCTTTACACAGTGACACCCTCTGCTTAGTGAAGGCTCCAGCAAAAGCCACGCTTGCTCTGCAATTACTTCTTGCAACTCTGAGGAATAATGGTATCTTGTCTCATTTACAAATAAATCTGAGACTTATTCCTAATTGGTTTTTTTCCTCTGCCTAGCCACGTGAATTTCTTCTTGCCAGTTGAGCAAACTTGCCATTATTTAAGGAGGCAGTTTTGATTGTAACTGTCCCCTGATAATAAGACATATTAAACTAGATTTCATGTGCCCATCGCCCCGTTCTTGCAGAGACAAGGCCAATTTAAATAAGCACAGACCTCATGATCTTGGGTTTAGATTGAAATGTGAAGCTCCGGAGGTTGCTAAGCGGCGTTCTGTCCGCCTGTCCCGGAGCTCACCTACCTGAAATAGCCTGCACGTCCATTCGGAGTTTCTCAGAATCGCTCCTTCTTAAAAGAACAGATGGAGGTTTGTATTTAGGACCTATTCCAAGAAAAGAAATTCACCATTTAGATAATAAACAAGCACATTCCTAAAATATATGCCCCGTGTTGATTCAAAGAATTACCGAGGCAAATGGGCCGTTCACAACAGGGCCTGGAAGAGCAAGCCATTAAGAGCTTCTCCCCAAGTTACTTTTCACTCACAAATGCAGCTGCTTTCCTAAATGTCGTAGTGCCGTCTCCTCTTCTGAAATGCCCAGCTCTTATGTATAGAGTGTTATATTATTTTTACACACAGAGATACAATACACAGAATACTTAATGTATAGTTAATATTTAACAGCATTGAATGTCCTAAATGATGTGACAGTTTTCATCACTGTATGTGTTTGAATTTGTAAGATACGGCTTTGAAAGCTATTTAAGCTTGTCGTGAGGCTAGACGTTCGTAGGAATTTAATGTCCTTCTCCAGGATTCGTCTCTTTTTAGACCCATTTTTATTCTGGTTTCTTTATCTCCTTTTTAATGTGTCATTATACAGGAAAAATGGGTCAAAAACCTCAAAACTAAGTATTATTTGCAAATAACATACAATTTATTTAAAACAATATAATATCCAAAGTTAGAAAGACCTTGGGTCTTAACACTGACATTTGATTAGCTGTATAACTTTGGACAAAACAACCACCTCTCTGAGGAGTTTCTTCATCTATGAAATAAAAATAATAGTACATAACCTGTTTTCAACTTTGACAAAATCTTATGAAAATGGTTATTCTATAAATACACAAAATTATGACGAGCAACCGATGCATTAGGGGGTCTTCTATAGTAAGGTGTCAATGACAAGACTTGATATGAAACTGCCCTCAGAAATATCTGCAACAAATACTTAGTTGAAAGCATTAACTTTCATTCAGACCTGGAGGCAACCATTTGTCTGGCCTGCTGAAATGCCTGACAGCCTTGCCTGGTAAAGAACAGAAGAGCCTTGAGCAACAATCCAAGCATCGCAACACCACTCTCCCTTATAGAGCATTACCATGCAATAGACATTGTGTTAATTTCTTATGTAAGCTCTTCAGTTCAATCCTTACTTCAGCCCTGGGAGGTAATGGTGATTAGCCTTATCTTACAAAGGAGAAAAGGGACTCTCAGATACAATCAGCAACTGGCTCAAAGTCACATAACTAGTAAGTGGCAGTACTAAGATTCTAATATATCCACTTATCTCCAAAGCCTAATCTCATCGTGATGCATTTTTCTCTTGTCTTTAAGGGACCAATTACTTTTGCCTGATATTCAGCCAGTATATGCACGGGTACACACTAGATTGGTAGGTGCACACCAGCAGGGCCGATATACGCAGGGGAGCACGCCAGTAGGGTCGCAGCAATAGTTAACAGCCAGTGTCCATCCCGACAGGTGAGCATCGTACTTGTTATTACATATCTTTAATACTGTCCCTATTATCCTGATTTCCAGTTCCACATTTTAACTCATCCCAGCCTCAACTCCGCTGACTCACTCTCACTTATGACAGGTTGGCTCCTTCTCACACTCATCACCTGGAGCTCCTCTGCTCAAGATCTCCAACCCTAAAATTCTCTGTCACCACTCTCCCTTCCTCTGCCTCTCTTCTCCACTCGCTTCCACTCAGCTCTTGCTCAGCCTTCAGTCCATCACTTCCTCTCGACTCCCCCAGTCTTCCTTCTCCTCCTATCCACTTGTCTGGGTAGGGGACAGGCACGTGATTCTTCTTGAATGCTGGCGTTTGGCTTATTTATGCTTATCTTCACCACTTATACACAGTAGCACTCAGGAAATGGTAAGTTGAATTTAAAAAAGAAATTGCATCTGTAGATAAGATCAGGAGTTCCTTGAAACTAAATAGAATATCCCAAACGATGGATTTATTTCTCAGTACTTACTCTGCCACTTCTGCATTTGCCTATGGACTTCGAGTATTTTGTGGATAGTGAAGATGAGCAAAAATACAAAAACTAATATCACTAAAATATACCAGGTGATCTTCATGGGACCATAGAAATCTGCAAAGAAAAAAACACTATAAAAATACAATAAAACAGTGCAACAGGTAAGACGCTATGTAGTGGTAGAACTGGCTTCTAGTACATATTCTGCCCTTAACCAAAAAGCTAAATAGTATATAATATCACTTCATAGGGTAATTTGCTCTCCTGAATTCTTCCTTCATGTATTAAATGAGGAAACTTGATTAAGTAGGCTTCCAGGAATCAAGTTAGGTCCAAAATTCTAGGGTTAATTTCGCTTATGGGTTATGCTGGTGTTAGTTTCATTGCCATTTCTATCATAGGTTAAGACCACAACAGAGCCAAGCAGCCAAAAATTACATCCTCAAATCAACAAAAATGCGCTGAGTATGAGGAGGATGGGGAAGATAGAGAAAACAAGGCAAAGGGAAAGAAAGGGGTAGGCTGGGGCAGAGGAGGTAAAAGAGGCCGGGGCAGGTGAGTAACCAGAACCCCTTTGCGCAGGGGCTGTCACAGCAGTTATCCCAGTCTGTAGTCAATGGATCTACAGGTAGAAACTTACTCATTCATTCAAATGACAGCGAGGCAACGTGGGGAGGATGGTTGACTTGCTAAGCCATCCTCCATACCCTCCTCCCTGTACACAAAACACAGCCAGTACTTATTCAACTCAGCCAGATATATAACTTGTTTACATCCCGGGATGACTGCCCTGTGGTGCTCCTTTCCCAGGCGCCCCCTCCACGGGCAGATGTTCATTACAAAACAGTGAACATTTATTTCCAGGAGAGGCTGACTGGAGGAAAGGTGAGAATTGCCTGGGAGGGCAGCACTCGGCCTCCTCAATACCCTGCCACGATAGGCAGTTGCCTTTCTCACTCAGCAAGATGCAGGCAGGCAGTTCATTGGAATAGAAGACTTGCAGTGCCAGCAAGAGCCAAGGTGGGTCCCATGGCCAAAGTGTCACTGGGCACTGATCTAGCTGTGAAAAAACCATGCATTCACCAACTTGATATTGCCAGAGCAGCCTGTGCACGACTGGGACCAAGTGTCTCCCCACATCCCTGAGGCCGTCTCGCAGAGAACCAAGGGGAAACAGACAAGAGTCTGAAAAACATCTAAAACGACAGTTTAAAGTATTATTTCAGAGTAAATCTACCAGATTGGGCTAAATTTAGTTTCCTCCCTTGGTGGATAGGGCTTTTAAAGAAGATCACATTAGTCTTTGCACAGCAGAGGGAAATACAAATAATTCTTTAATCTTTTACACATGGCAAAAGGGATACAGTCTTCCCAGAATACGAGACTACCTATTTGTGCACCCCTGTTATCTTTCTGAATTATGGGGACAAAAAATTAACTGTCTTTTCATTCTGACTAGAATTTATGGATTTTTCCACTATTTTCCACAAAAATAAATCCTCTTAAAATCGGAATAATAGAAATGCTTATCTTTCCCTTTATGTTTTAGAAAATATAAAATACAATTAAATGGATACATAAATGCGCATTAACATAAATGTTTTAGTATCTATAATCCAAACCTCTTTATCCTTCAGATTTTATCACAGTCTCCTTCCACAGGCAGCCTTTCCAAAACCTACCTTCCACCCGCACCCCTGAACCAGAGGGGCCAACTCCCTCGTACCCTCCCCATCCCCACACACATGCGCACATCCTGAACTGCCTCCCAAGTACAGAGGCTGTGGGGCCCTGGGCAAACTAACTAGCCGGCAAAATTCCTCTGAAGTCATGTATTTTACTTTGAAAAATGCATACATATTATCTAGTTCCATTTGCTTTAAAATAAATGTTAAATGTTTTAAAGATACCTGCCTCCAAAATAAGGTTCTAGAAAACCATTCTAAAGTCACCTGAAAGACCCCCACATGTCTGGAATACCCAGACACATGGCCAGTTACTCTGCCGTCACTCCTGTCACCCTGAATGCACTTGCTTGATTGTCTCTCATTCATCTGTGTTTGTGTCTCCAATGCCTGGCATGCTGCTTGGCAGACGGCAGGCACTCACTCATTCAATGGTTGTATTATAAAATGCTCTTCGAGAGCAAGTTTTGTGGTGGGGAGTGCACTGCTTCGTAAGAAAGGATCAGTGGTGGAAATTCAGAGGAGTATGACTAGGAAGTTAAGCAGTCTTCAACAGAACTAAGACATATGTAAGTTTTGTCTCTGGGGCTCCTACGGTCCCCGCAAGCCATCCAGTG